>VNWY01000032.1:0-122944 GCA_009869845.1 Pseudachorutes palmiensis | reverse complement strand
ATTGCCCCAGTACTTCAGGGATTACTGATTGCAGCGTTGACCCTGTTTGCTCTAACTGGGACCGCGTCCATTCTCTGCCAATCCATTGACTGCTCAGGAATTCTTGGATTCAACAATGGCCATATCCATAATCATCCAAGTCATGTCAATTCATTCCACGGGTTCCATCACGTACCTCTTCTCCACCATAATGCATTCCCTCGAAAGAAGTAAACAACAAAATAAGAATATAATTGCAGGATTGTTTATTAATTGCAAATTGTTGTATATAGAGACATTCAGAGAAAGCCGTGGGTGCCTGAAAATCAACCCGTTGCTCTCCAGGGCTTGGAAGAAATGGACAAATTTGGAGAAAACTGATTCATAAAATAATGATAAGTTTTGCATTATTAATCTGCCGTTCAAAAATTAAAAAATTTCATCAAAGGAAAGAGCATGGGTAGCACTAAGGTGCTACCGTTGTCAAGATTTTCATGAAATTCTTCTGCCGTTGTTTTAAAATGTAACACTCGCGAGGTGTCTTGGAAAGCTTCAAAACTTATTTTTTAATTATCAATTACTTCAGAGGAATGGTCAAAATCATAGGCTTCGTATAGCTACCTTTTCTTTCTGAATTTCCCAGTTACTCACCTTTAATTATGACGACCCTGAGACCTGACTCTGGTTCATTAGAAGTTAAATAAAGTTACACTGAAATTCAACACGGAGCACAACTTAAACTGAATCGTTAGATTTTAATTGAATAAATGTAAATTAATTATTAAAACTATCGGTATTTGGCCTTTCCGTTTGTTGTACTTTTAACCAATGAATTTACAACTGCTTACAAATAGCAATTTCTGAAAATAAAAAGCCATCCAATATTTACTTTCACCGCTGAAGCTTTCACTTTTAAACTCTAGGTTTTTTGGCTCCTCGGTGACTTTGCCTTTGTGGAAATTGCGGATATAGGGCAGTTGGTGATTGAATCGTGGATTTTAGAAACGTTGTTAATTGGGGATCACTCATGGCCCTGTTGAGCTCTTTCCGGGCTGTCACTACTTCCGTCGGGGGGTTGTTGTAGTAGAGACCTAGCACTGCTCCAAGCGCAACTGTGGCAGCAACAACTACGACAATAGCCCAAGCTAGTATTTTATACTGGCTGTAAAAAACTGATACTCTGTCCATCACTGTGGTTTTCTGATAACTTGAAGCAGTGTCGAGTTCAGATGATGTAGCAGCAGGCTCATTGTCGTAGGTCTGCTGGTCTTCATAATGGTTGCTGCCGTCGTAGTGACTGGCGACGTCGTTGCTTTGATGTGCTGGAGGAATAGGTCTTCTGGGATAGGCGTTGCTTCCAGGCGGAGTCAGTTGGTTTCCGTAGTAGCTATTTAGTTTAGTTGGCCAGTAGCTCACGTGCTTCTGACTGACAGGGCTACTGGGACTTCCGGTGTGGTCGAAATGCCTGACTGGGAACTTTTGGAGTCCGGGTTTTACGTAGGGTGACATTGGCGGTGGTGGAGGATGGAATGGAGCACCGTTCTGGAAATGTGGATGCATCACTGCTACTGACGACGGGGCTGATTCTTCAGCCATTGGGTCGTCATAGTGGTCTTCAAACTTGTCAAAAAAGTCCAAGTTCTTTGGGCTACTGCCGTTCTTCCCGTCATACGATGCTTCGAACAAAGGTTCAAACTCAAAGTTTGACCTGCCTTCCATGTTGATTGAGTGATTCGTGCTGTTTCCAACTTGCGTTTGTAAAACTGCGAGGGGGTGGAGCGTCGTCTGGATGGGAGGGCGTGGCGTCGTTTTAGTAAGCATTTGTCCCTTGGTACTCGGTGGCTTCTTATTCACCGGCCAAAGTCCAGCGGCCGATTTTGGGGTCGTAGCTGCCACAGCTTCAAGTCCCATGCTTAAAATATTAATCGCTGTTTTGAAATAATTGTTTACGTTCAGATTAGTCGTGGATGGAAGAATAGGTTTCTGATTGGTTCTTGGAGGTTTTGGATGTTTCTTCTTATCCACACTGTCATGGGTTTTAGACGGTTTCTTCATCGCTAGCATCGCCAGTTGAGCAGGGCTAGTCCGGTTGAGATGAAAGATTTTATTATTTGTCAGGGCGTCTTGGAACGGATTGAATTCATGAGCTGTCACGGCCACAGTCTCTGAGCAATGGTCAATTCCCACGGTGAAGAGGCAGAGGAGAAAGGAAATTGACAGTAGTTTCAATACAAGGGACAGCGGGGCTAATGGCTGCAGCGGCAAGCAGCGGTTTCGGCGTCTGCTCCTCATCCATTGAGGTTCTGGTAAATAATTCTGGTCGTCAGTGATTGTCAGTCTTTGTCTCATCTCCATTTCAATTCCGGAAGTGACCAATGTCCCAGCGTCGGCCATGACCTCTTGCTAAATGCTTTTTACTCAAGTTCCTTCAGGAAGCTTGCGAATCTGCAGAAAAAGGAGAGGGTTTAGCTCAATTCCCTGTGTATGATGCGTTATGACGTTTTTGCATCTTTGCAGATTGCGAAACATTGCAAAACGGAAGGATGAGTTCCTGAGGAAGCTCGTGTAATGCCTCTGAGACTATTATAATGGTGATTAGTTAGTAACTTGGTTAGTAGGTTAATCCCTTTGAGGCTTTAGTCTCCATCTAATCACGCCTTCATCTCTGCGTATAAGTTTAGAATCCGTCGATGAAGTTACAAGGAGCATGTGGCATAAAAACTTCCCCAAGGGGAAGCGAGCCGTAAAATGAATCCATTTCCTATGCTACCTGGGTAGAGTAAAGATGCACCTGGCGATACAGAAACTGAATCCAACCTTGCCCTAGACAAAGTCCAATCTAATTGCTGTTAAGTGTTACGCATTACAGAGCTGATGGGGATGATATCTTGGGGTATGCTCGTGGTATTCTTGTGGCTAAAAGGGATTATTATTATTGCAAAAGATGCTCCCTGACTCAGTGATGCGTAGAGGGTAGGCCAAGTGTGAAAATCCGCAAAAACAATCACATTCTCCGAATCACAAGTCTGTCATCCTGAACAATGGGAGTTTGTTAAAATGAATTACATGCAGTAAATTAATGATTAATTTAAAGTCTCATGCAGAGGTGGATTAGTGTCCTTAATACTTGCAAAATTAACTCTGAGCTTCACCTCCAAAAGGGCGTTTTAACAATCATTCTGTCATTCATCAAGAGGAGCGAAGGAAGCGTCAGTGAAAGTATACTTATAAGGTAGAATATCAAAACATTAGTCTCTCTGTAATTATTAATTCAAAATAAAGGGCCATCCTCTGCCAATTCCTTCGCTTTCAGCAAAAACCGGATTCCATAATGGTTAGATTGACACGTAGACATACTTTCGATATTCATTGACGAAGGGAAAGAGACAATGTCAACTGCAGGGTCTACTAACCACGACTCGTTCAACTAGACTCCCGGCCTAGTCCCCTCGTTGTCAATTTAATTATTCAATTAAAAAAAACCTTTTAATTACGCTTCAAAGATTCCAAAACATTTAGGAAGAGCGAAGGAAGCTTAGCTGAAGAATAAGACACGCCACAACAACGCCGCTTGGAAAAATTGCCAACTGGCTTGAAACTAAAAAGTTTAGGAGAAAGTTCATCAGGAATTCCTTCGGTTTCGCTGGATTCTCTTCCCCTTGATTTCCAAAGATTCGTTTTTCCTCACCTCTAGAAGCTCTGGTAAATGCTAGAATCCATGAATCCAGGCTCTTTTTCCAGTACCGCATGATTTCCTGATCGGAAATGGCAATGCGGCCAGCACATGTGAATTAGGTTGTGTCAATAATAGGCGAAGCTCTTTTGCAAAAAGTATGGCAAAAACTCTCGTAGGGGAAATGGCACTTCCAACAATCCAAGGAACAATGGGAGTCTGCGGAAGACGTCTGAACAACTCACCAGGTTGAGTTACACTGACTTCATTAGAGGCAAGAAGAGGAGCGTCATTGGAACAACTTCATACAATCTTCTTAACAATGTCTTCGCAGATTCATTATTTATGCGGAAAACGTTTATTATTTGCAGAGGGAAAGTCTACTTTCTCCAGGGAAAAGGGTTTCAAGGAATGCTGGAGAATAACGCCAGATGAAAAAAATACTTGGCAGAATTGCGGAAAAAAATCTGGAAGAAGATTATTAGATCTGCAGACTACAGCGAGAATTCAGCGATTTTAATCCTGATTCTTTTTGGATTTGCAATTGCCAATTCGAATCAGCTAAGCATGACAGAGGTCAGAACTAAACCACCGTTAAAACCATGTTAGAACTGTGCCAAAGGTCAGTGGCTCGTGCAATCGTGCTTTATGTTTTGAATCTCTCTCTCCACATCGTTTTCTGAATCCAAATGAACATGAGCAAGTCAATCATGACGGGATCAAATATTTTAATTGAATTCAAGCTAATTTTAGATTCGACCAACGCCACACCTGCTGCAGAGCGTAGGCCTACTTCCCTTTGCCTTCAGTTGTCTTCCGATTTATGTAAAGTGAAAGAAAGTGGAAAGAAATTGGTTTGAGCCTCATTTTAAAACCAGTTTGGACTCACCTATTTCCCTTTTCTGATGACAAAACTTTAAAATCGGACTGAAGTGAAATCAAAAACTGGTCTTTACATCAAATGCAACAATGAGAGTTTCTTAAGGTCTTTTTGCCAATGTTTCAATCGAAAATGAAAGAATTATGGCAATTTGTAAAAGTGCAGGGTCAATCCAATTCGGTAAGTAAGGCTGGAAGTGAGCAAAAACGACAGTTTACTGAATAGACTCAATTTAGCAACGTCAATTTGGATCCGGAGCTGAAAGTGGCCAAGTGTGTAATAAACCACGAAATGGAGAATAATTTCTAATTAAAAAACGTGGAGTCTTATTAAAAAACTAAACCTCTTGCCCGAAATATCTTTGTGAAAAATATAAATTTAGTATTTTCTCTCTAAAAAAAACATCAAATCAAGGATGCTAGTGTTGAAAGAGGAGGAGGAACAATTCTTCGTGGCATCTCAAGAGCTTATTTTTCTTTTCCTAGTCATTTTGTTTGCAATTTTAGGGAAATCAGTGCGTAGCGAGAGCACGAAAATGTATAAACTGTAGGTGAAAATATAAACGAGCTCGCTATACAGGATTATGACGAATGGCAGCGATAGATCTGATCGGGACACCACGTTAGCAATCCATGGGAATAGAATCAGTCGAAATATGATGCAAGTCACTGCAAAGGAAAAACCAGAATTAGTTAACAGTGATAACATTCATTTCTGAATGAAGTGAAAAGGTCATGTACCTAGATTGGCGATCCCAAGAGAATTCTTCAACTTGATCTTTTGATCGTATCCGTAAAAGCTCACTACGATTCTTGAGTGGAGGAAGACGTTGTGAAATTCTGGAATAAACAAAAGGCAAATATATTATTGAGGCTTTTAGCAGAATTTCAGTATTTTAGAACTCACCAGTCATCAAGCCGGTGATAGCGATTGATGTAAATCGTCCAGTGAGAACACACGGTCCTAATATCGACAGGACGAGGACATGGTGGACGACATATTGGCTTATTTTCGTTTCCTTCCTGTGAGCGACTTCATCCCATAAATCGTAAATGAAGTATCCTGAAATAAACAAAAATCAAGAATTAGGCGTCCCAATTCATTTCTAAAGTGTTGGAAATTACCTGCAGAGATACAAATGACCCAGTAAGAAGGCTCGTAATAATTGTCGATCTCATACATCAGTCGACGATTGCATAAGACGCTGAAAAAAGAATAACCACGGGTTTAAACTAAGGGAAAAATGGAGTCAATTTATGTTCTTGACGTACCATAGTAGCGCCAGGGCTCCAACGACTGCCGCATGTGAAATGGAGATGATGTAGCTGCTCCAGTACCAAGTGTCGAAGTATGTCTTGGACACTTTCTCCGGTATTGAATTTCCATATTTGAGCTTCTGACTGAAGACAAAGAGCCCTATCGTTGTAAGTAGGCTGATCCAGACGCCGTAAAATGCTCCAAATGGACCGACTGCAGCTAGTATTGACATGGTACTCCAGTCGCCTTGTCACTCGAGTGCTCTTGACTCCTGACTAGTCTGCCTAAAAGTGAAAACAGAGTCATATCATTTGAAGGAATTGGTTAGATTCTAGTTCCTCCTCTTCCCATTCCATTAGCCAGGAATAAGGCTAAATGATACAGAATGATAAAACATTTATTCCAGATTTACAAAGCAGAGACGCCCTTTAGCCCGGATCACGCCACATCGTAATCAACTATCCACTCCTCTTGTCAACTGGCCAAAATGCCGATCCCCCTCATTCATCTCTGACGTAAACACATCCGTTTTACACGAGTCATTGCTGGAGAGTGTGCTGGAGGATGATAATCGCTTCCTTGACCCTTGACACTTCTCCTAAAGGAGGAAGAGCATGATACATTCATAAAGGAAAGTTGGATAAATCCAGCTTTTACTACGTAAATGCTAGAGCTTAGAACAAAGCCACTAAATATAGAATCAGCATCCGCATTCATTACACTTCTCTGGAGACAATGAAATTCTGATGACCTACTTTCTAAAATTCAGATTAACCTAGAGAAAGCTCAAACGCCGATTAGGAAATCATGGAATTAAAATAAAATGAATAATCTTGGAAACCAGTTGACATTTTTATTCAACTGTGTTTTTATCAGTGCTGACTCAGGTGCTTTAGAACACGTGCCTTGTCCACTTTTAACTGTAAATTACGCATTCCTTTCAAGGTCGTTGCTTCATCATGTGCCATTTCAACATCGTAAAGAAATGTTTACTATGAATGCAACTTTTATGGCAATAACCAAAGGTATAACCAAGATATAGACATCATATGGGACGATGCAACTAAATTAATTGGAATTTTACTTAAAAATCAATAATTCCTGTTATTTCAAGTAATTAATCACAGCTGGTGTAGAAAATCGGATGAACCGAATATTCGATGTGTTTGAATTGTTATGAAAATATTAAAAGTTTACTTACCGCTTACTTCCTTGAGGTTAATTGATGAGTTAATTGACGTTTTAGTTAATTTGAGGTGACAATAATTAAAGAATGTGGACAGGGTGTGCGCTNTAATTTGAGGTGACAATAATTAAAGAATGTGGACAGGGTGTGCGCTTAGGCGCAAAAGAAAGGTCGAAGAACCCGAAATTACGGTAACAAACAGCACATAAACAGAGGCAAAAAAGGTAAAGTCAAAAGCAGATTCTCTGTTCGAATGTCAACACAATTCCCGGTGTAACGCTTGGCTTTCTTTTCTCAAGGTTTCACGCCGTTTGAAAAAAATTTCTAAAAATGGTTAAATGAAAATACCATATTTTACAAAGGTCGTTTCCTTGCTGGTGTTAATTTGAGTGATTAATCAATCCCTTTTGTTTGCCAAAACTGTGTCAATTTAATTAATGATAAGCATCACCTGACTAGGTTATTACGCAAATTAATTTAGCCACACGCTCCTTCTACAACTTAATTACCCTTTTATCGATTTAAGATAAAACACTTGAGCTTAAACTACGCATTTTCTTTTTAGCTCTTATCCATATTAAATTGTTAAATAATTTATTGATTTTTTTAAATATGCAAAGTAATTTAGCTAAATGCGTTGATATATTGATGGTTGAAAAGCTCCACAGAGAAGGTACAAGTGGGGTAGAAATTGTCACAAGCGTCTTCCTCTGGGGTTAATGAAAATACGGTATTTTACAAAGGTCGTCTCCTTGCTGGTGTTAATTTGAGTGATTAATCAATCCCTTTTGTTTGCCAAAAATGTGCCAATTTAATTAATGATAAGCATCACCTGACTAGGTTATTACGCAAGTTAATTTAGCCACACGCTCCTTCTAAGTTACAACTTAATTACCCTTTTATCGATTTAAGATAAAACACTTGAGCTTAAACTACGCATTTTCTTTTTACCTCTTATTCATATTAAATTGTTAAATAATTTATTGATTTTTTTAAATATGCAAAGTAATTTAGCTAAATGCGTTGATATATTGATGGTTGAAAAGCTCCACAGAGAAGGTACAAGTGGGATAGAAATTGTCACAAGCGTCTTCCTCTGGGGTGAGGGTTTGGTTATTGTCGCTTCGCCTTTGACCTCTGTTGACTGCTTCCTGATATTCCCTGATGTACGGAACATCATGGAAAATACTAAAAAACCTATAAAAATATAAAAGCATTTGTGCAAAATCCAATTTACAATGGTTTTACAATAGGAAGTCGGATATCCGCCTAGTTGCTTGGCCAATGACGCCATCCGTTTCCTGCAACTCGCATAGGATTTTGCTCTGACATTCTGTCCTGTCGAGGTCAAGGGTGGAATAGGTAGTGTAAGCAAAGTGAATCAGATGCAGTATCCTGACAAAATCCCATTGATCAATTGATTGGATAGATTCGGATTTGATTGATCTGGAAGAACAAAAGATCTTTCATTTCTTCATTCAAGAATTGGAAGAATCTCACCTTCGTTGTTGAGTTGGCTCTGTGACGACCACTAAATAAATAAAAAAGCGTATTAACATTCGATTACTAATTGACAGTTAGGATTGTCGTAATACGTGTAAACTAGTGATTACCCAGGGTATAATATGCCGCAGTGACAATGCAAGCGATGAGAAAAGTAAATCCGAAAATGACAAAAGACAGCGTCAGGTTTGCATAAGTGAACCAATTCCCTATGATTGAGGTCGTCCCGTCTGGATTTGTGTGGAAAAACACTCTTCCAGCCTCAATTAATTTCTCCATGATTAATTAATAGCGAAAAGCTAACCTAACAAGGTGACACTGATGAACAGAGAGTAGTAGCCCTGGCTCTAAACAATTGTAGGCCACTAGGTGTTCAATAGGCATAAATTACAACATTTGGTCTCATTCTAAAGCTAATTTCAATTTATAACGGTTCAAGCATTGGCAAATTATTCCGTGCTAAACTCTAACCAATGGTATCCAAAACAGTACAATTCGGAGTTGCAAACTGACAAAACTGTCATTTCAATGCAGCTAAAGTTATCATCTGAAAGCTTCAAATTTTGGTCATCATGAAAGTAAGGTGCAGAGGTCAATTAATTGAACAACTAGGGTCAATTTCAGGTCAAATTTGTCCAAAAATGCTTTCTGAATCCAACCGATGCACAGAGGACCTTCAAACATCAAAAGAGGATGCGACCTAGGAACTTGGGTTTACATTTTCAAGCAAATAAATTTTTTAAGGACTGGAGTTGCCTTTATTCCTAAAAGCTTTGGGTTGGATCATCATTAACTGCAATTAATTACTATACTTCCATTACGCTTTTTTAGGGAGACGCATTTCTAAAAAAGCTTAATGAATACGCATTTTTAAAAAATCTAAAAAAAAAAATTAAAAAAGGAGAAATATTTTTTTTTTGAAAAGTTTTGTAGGGTTCTGTGGAATAGCGCTGCCTCCTCCACACCTCCACGCCACTGTTTTGGTTTCTCAAAAAAAAACAAGGATCGGATTTCAGATTAGGGTATAAGCTAAGGAACCAAAATTAATTGACTTTAGCCATTAATTAAGCCTTTGGTGGTAAATTTTTGTGTAATTAATCCTACTTGGGACTAAGACGGGATGAGTACTTTGGATGTAGATCAGCTGATCATTGCAGACAGCCCTGTGACCAAGGAGTCCCTTCCTGAAGATGGCCAAGAAGAAGACGAAATTGGATCTGGAGAACAGGTCTCCAAAAGCAAAAGGAAAAGAAACAGGAAGAAGAAGGCAGCTGGGGGAGAGGTCAATGGTTAGTTTAACAATAAAACATACGAATTTTGAAGATTAAGAATGAAACCTTTCTCCATTACTTCTAAGGTTCTGAAGTCCCTCATGGAAAAACGGGTACAGCAGCAGGGAAAACAGGAGCACCAAATGACGGCGGAAAGACAAAGCCGACGATCCCGATTTCGACTCAATTTGCTGGGAAATCTTATCCAATTGGGGAGATACAAGAGTACAAGGCAACGCATGGGGGGATTAGCAGGGAAGAACTAAAGGCACGGGATGCTCTCCAGGAAGAGACTTACGCAGAGGTCCGTCAGGCAGCAGAGGCACATCGTCAAACAAGGAGATACATCCAGCAGTTCATGAAGCCGGGGATGAAGATGATTGACATTTGCGAAGAGCTTGAAGGCACGGCGAGGACTCTCATTGCGGAGAATGGGCTCCAGGCAGGACTTGCGTTTCCAACTGGATGCAGTTCTCAATCATGTAGCAGCCCATTATACACCGAATGGCGGCGATACCCTAACGATTGGATACGATGATGTGTGTAAAATGGACTTTGGAGTTCATGTCAATGGTAATTTTGAACACTAGAACTCATTTCAAGAAGGAGGTTTAAATGTCTTTGGTTCTTCTTAGGTCGTCTTGTGGACTGTGCCTGGACGTCATACTTTTAATCCCAAGTATGATAAGCTCCTTGAGGCTGTTCGTGAAGCCACAAATACTGGCATCCGTGAGGCTGGGATCGACGTTCGTCTTTGTGACATTGGGGCAGCGATTCAAGAAGTGAGTATTAGTACCACATGACAGTGATGTCAAAGATCCCAATTTTCTGCTGGTGTTTCAATATGGAATGTCTTGATTCAGGTGATGGAGAGCTACGAAGTGGAACTGGATGGGAAGACGTATCAGGTCAAAGCCATTCGGAATCTCAATGGGCATTCGGTGGATCAGTACAGTTGAGTTAGCTGTGGACTTGATCTTCCGATTGCTTAATCCTAATCTTCATTTCCAGGAATCCATGCCGGGAAGACTGTCCCAATTGTCAAGGGCGGAGATCAAACGCGGATGGAAGAGAATGAGTTTTACGCCATTGAGACATTCGGTTCAACCGGTAGAGGCCAAGTCCATGATGTAAAGATTATGACTTATGACTACAGAACTGCTGTGCTTGGGAAAGGAATAATAAGTGCTTTCATTTTGTCCAGGACATGGAGACTTCCCATTACATGAAGAACTTCTTTGCCCCTCATGCTGCTCTCCGGATTGGCCAGGTCGAAGCAATTACTAAACGTAATAAACAAAAACTTTGGGACTTTGGCATTTTGTCGCCGGTGGTTGGATCGACTGGGTGAGAGCAAGTATCTCCTAGCTCTGAAAGACCTTTGTGACAAAGGTATTGTGGAGGACTACCCACCTTTGTGTGACCAAAAAGGATGTTACACCGCTCAATGTGAGTCCAAATTAATCCATAAATTAAAATTAAACTGGATTTCTTTCTTTCTTAGATGAACACACGATTGTCCTAAAGCCGTCATGCAAAGAAGTCTTGACACGTGGCCCCGACTACTAAGACTAGCCATATCCATTCATCCTAATTTAATTATTACTCATTAGAGTCACTGCAATTTGACTTTGCACTTGATAAAAATTACAATTAAAGTTAATTAAAATTGTGTGTAAAATAGGCAGAATTTATGGGGGAAAAGGAGAATTTTACATAAGAGTTAGTGGGAAGAATTTTGGTGAAAAAAGACACGGGTTGTTTTGGAGTTTTGACAGCTGCTTCCCCTGGATTAATTGAATTGTAATTAATTGACGATTACCTTCAACTCTAGGAGCCATTTTTTTGTGTAATGGCGGATGCTCTTATTCAAGGTAAGCGTCAGAATACAACCTAACAGCACCAACTGCTTGGAGCGATGAAGCGTAATTTACTCTTTTTTTTTTGCAGAAGTGATTGGTTCTTACGAAGACAAATCGCTGTCAGAGCTCGGAGTTTACCTATCTCGGATCGAATCTGAGATCCATTCGTCTGTCAGCAAGCACCAGAGTGACCTCATCGCGCAAACATCAAATGTAGACTCCCTGGATGGTGTAGTCAACAATACCCTGACGAGAACAATCACGACACTTCGAAGTGTCACAAACACACATTCCTCAATCGATATACTTCATAACCAACTTGAGGAGAAGGTGAAGCGACAGGAACGTCTCATCCTAGCTCGGCAGAAAGTCCAGCTTCTCCAGACTGTCCTCCAGCTCAATGAATTGATTGAAAGTGAAAAAAATTTGGCGGATGTAGCTGCTTATGTCTTTGAAATTGGTATAAGGGAAGATGCTTTATCGATCGGTAGTTGTATTATTCAAACACAATTTTTTTTATTTCAGAATCACTTTGCAGCAGCTCTGAACTAGATGTGCTGAAGTTATACCGAGAAAAGGCGATTTCCCTGTCTCTATCGATTGAGAAGCAAACTGAGAACATGCTGCTCCAGGGCATGAATGCAGAATCGCTGACGCAAATATCGAGTGCACTGCAGATACTGGTGAATCTGAACAAGTTAAATGAGAAGGTGGAGAAGGTGCTGAGTGAGACGCTGAGGCAGTTGGACCGAGACATCAAGCAAAGTCTTGCTTTGAAGAAGGCAGTAAGCGGTAGTGGGCCAGGACGTGCCTCGTCTACTTCACTTACCAGGGATGTTAAAGCTGAAATCTGGAAGAATATGGAAGCCCTAGTGGCAAAATTACTGGGGACTGGAGGTAAAGGTCAAGTTCTTGGGACAAGTTGCTAGGACTGGGAAAGACATCCACTCTAACTTTGTTTTCAACGAGTTTGTAAAGGAGACGAATTGGACACATTTCTGGAGTGGATTCATGGAAGCGCTTGTCCTCCATTTGGGGAGTGTGGAGGACCAAAGGGTCAAGGGTCTCTTTGAGGAAGAATTCCCAACACTTCTCGCCATTGTAACAAAGCTGGGTACTCTTGCGGAAGATACAAATGGATCCAATACCCACACGCTTAGGTATAATTTAAAAATTAAGTTTTGGAAATGAGGATTCATTTTCACTTTCTTTTTCAGAGTCAGTTCGGGTCTCCGTGGTGTGACCATGAACTATGAGAAGGCCTTCCTTTCAAAATCACTGTCTAAACTGTTCGACGGAGTGAATTCAATCTTTGCAAAAACTCCACCGGCCCCTCCGACTAACACCGAGGTTGACACATTGGTGAGACTCATCCGAAAAGAACTGAATTTGGAGGATTCGCTGCTCAAAAAGCTAGTGGGACGAAATGTGTCCAAGACAGTGCAACTGTTCTGCGTGAGGACGGAGTCGCTCATTTCTAACGACGGGAATGCGACGCAAGTCATTGGTCCATCGACTGAGTCTCAAGTTTTGAACAGCCGTCTTGTGAATGTTCTGGAGTACTTCCAGTCAACCCTACGCCCTGAGAATCCTGATCCGGTAGAAAGCCTCACGAGGTCCATCTTGAGTCCTTTACTGGACTCTATTTCCCAAACCATTGAAGCCATTTTGCTGACAATTCATCAAGAGAAGTTTAAGCGGAGTGCCAAGACGTCCGAGTATTCCTTGTACATGGGTGAATTGTCCCATTTCCTAAGCCGTGTGGCCAAGGACTACCTAAGTCTCTACACTTCTTCCAACCCAATCCTCCAGAAAAGGTAAATTTACACAAACTTCAGAGCTGTAAATTGATACAATTGATTTTGTGTATTAGTTGTGCTGGTCTAGTGGACGGGACAGTGAACTCACTCCTGACTAACATCAGTTTGGTCGATCCTCTGGATAGTGAGACTCGCAGGCAGTTGGTCGTTGACCTAAACTACGTGGAAGTGGCACTAAGTCCAATTGGACCTCTCCTTCCGGACTCTCTCAAACTACTTCGGGGATTTCGCAATCTTCTTCGCATGGAGGTTTGGAAAGATGTCCCTTCCCTTAGCGGATTCGTCCCGTGGAGCCTTGTTCTCCATTGCCTCATCAGTGGTTCTCATGGAGAAATACAAGCACCACACAAGGTAAAAAAGTATTCATAAGTATTTGCATGAACCCTGCTAACCAAGGCTTGTTTGCAGGTTTCTAATTGGTCAATTCCGAGGTACTTGGGATGGCTGAATGAACATTCCGAAGGAGAGAAGGTGGCCTTAGTTCATTCTTGTTTGGAAAAGTACGTGGCCACGGTGCGGGGTCAGGGAAAGCATTCCTTCCATCCACACTACCCTCTGATAATTGAAATCATCCAAAACAACATTCAGAAATAAACGGGGAATCTATTCAATACATTGTAGTAGATTTGAGATGATTCAATGGTGATTCTGAGTCAGAGCTATTTTATCCCCAGGGTGAAAGTTGTTGATATTAGCGTGTGGATTCGTTGAATTGTGACGAGGAAGCACTGACGAGTTCCAGAGACTCCGCAGTTCTCCAGGAGTTTGTTCAAGTTAGCATCTAAAATGAGCACTTCGGAAACTCGTCAGCGAGTTTCGTTCAAGAACACCGACATCCCCGAGCTCGATGTTTTCAACGCTCGAGGGACTGATTTCCAAATCCCTGTTCACAAAGTTGGTCGAATCCATTTGAACACCAAAAAATGTACTCCGAAAGGAATCGTACTTCATGACTTCACATGGACCAATGTCAAGAAGAAATGGCACGATTTCTGGTCAAAGCTTACAACCAAGATTTCCTTCCTCTTCGTGGAGTGCCTATGGATCCCAGCGTAAGGGATTCCTTGAAAAACTAAACCAGAAATTAAATTGTCTATTACAACACAGATATCGACCGGAATGGCCCGAACACTTTCAAAACTGGGAGTACAAATACGAACGGGACCGTCACATGAAGGGACCATCCAGAGCCAGAAGCGTCCATCAATTTCATTTGGTGTCCCAGGAAGGAATAGAGAAGCCAAGATCCGCCGCTGATGACTTGTTGACACATGGTGACATCCGGCCATCTTCAATGCCTCACGGAGTCCATCCTCTCTTCGATCACAGAGGATGTGACTACATCAAATTCAACGTTGCCGGAATGATTTACGAGACGCAGTTGAGAACACTGGAGGAATACCCGGATACTCTCCTAGGTGAGATTGGAAAGGGTGATAAAAATGTGTGTCAAAAATCAGTGTCCGGTTTGTCATTTGTTAGGTGACCCTGCTAAACGCGGACGGTACTGGGATCCGACCCGGAACGAGTTTTTCTTTGACCGTCACCGGCAAACATTTGAAGCTATCCTGTACTTTTACCAATCTAGAGGAACCCTGATCCGCCCACCCGACGTCTCCTTGTCCATCTTCGAAGAAGAAATCAAGTTTTACGAACTTGGGACCAGTGTCATCTTTGCCTTTCTTCGAGATGACCCTGCCAAGCCGATGCCTGTTGGTCTCCTTCAGCGGAAAATTTGGATGCTTATCGAATTCCCGGAAAGCTCATTCCAGGCCCAGTTCGTCTCCGTCTTCTCTGTCTCCGTCATCGTGCTCTCAACTGTTGCCTTTGTTTCTGAAACTATGAGGATGTTCAACCAGGACACGAGCCTCAAAGAAGAATCTAGATTCGACGATCCTTTTTTCTTGACTGAGTCTGTCTGCGTTGTTTGGTTCACGTTGGAATTCATGCTTCGATTCTTCTGCTGTCCCAGCAAGATCGCATTCATAAAGGACCCGATGAACATCATTGATATCATCAGCATCCTTCCATTCTATCTGACTGTCAGTTCTACCACCAGCAGTTCACGGCCGGGAAAGTCACTACAAGGTAAACCTGGATCTACGCGCTCGTTTGTGGCATTTCGCGTCCTCCGACTGTTTCGGGTTCTTCGTGTTTTCAAACTCTCAAGGTTTGTTTTCCTATAAAGCATTTAGAGTAGCGTTTAAATCACAATTTATAATTCCACAGACACTCAAAGGGCTTGAAGATTTTAGCAAAGACGCTTCGTGCCTCGATTCAAGAACTTTTGCTCCTCATTTTCTTCCTTCTGCTCTGCGTCATTATTTTCTCCTCCCTTATTTACTACGCGGAGCTTGGGGAAGATCCAAAAACTTTCACTTCCATTCCCGATGCATTCTGGTGGGGAATTGTGACCCTGACCTCAACTGGATATGGCGACAAAGTAAAGGCACAAAAGACTAAATGTAAAACTAAATTCTTTTCATGTTACCAGGTACCTAAAACCTTTTTTGGAAAGCTGATCGCTTCATGCTGTGCAGTCGCTGCAGTCCTCACGCTGGCACTTCCTATGCCTATTTTTGTAACACACTTCAATTACTTTTACCAACGAGAGCTACAAGAGGAAGGACGACGAGACAAAGGTTTCCAGAAATTCCCGAGCGCTGAATTAAACTAACTTTCATTTATGATTATTCCAATTGCAGAACACGCGACCCATGTTGGGTGTTGTACGTTCTTGCCAGAATGCCCTGTACTTATTTCACGACGAAGGACTGCTGCTCTCAGCGCTAGTGAAGGGATGCCCCGTATATCCGTGTCCGACTCAGACTAAATGCCTTTAAATCAAGCAACCTCCACAATAATGAACGCTAATGAGAAAGAATTGGGAAAAGAAACAGCCGTTACAAATTGAAAATCCTTCAACTTAAAATGAAAAGCGTCAAAAATAAACAGGAGTAAGGGGAAAATACTTTTGCAACCTTTACTCCTGAATAAACTAAACCGAGACAAGAACAACAAACAACAATCCAAATACAACTAGTGGACCAATGAGGAAATTTTAAATTTGAATGAAAACGGTCTTACGAATGGAGTCGATGCGTCGAAGATTGTCGTTTCAGACTTGAATTTTAGAAGAGAGATCCCATTGGAGATGATGTGTTGAAATTGAAGTTCATGAAGTTACCATCTCCAGTTGTAATTGACATTGGAGTTCCAATGGACTCCAAACTCTGACTCTGGAATGGAGAAAAACCAAAGTCCAGTTCCTTCTGACCAGACTCAATGGTAGTATCCAAATCCAGATCTGTGGTTCCAGGCGTTTGTTCAGAGATCATAGTAAACTCTGAATCAAGAGTTGTGAAAGGTTCAGGCTCAGCGATGGAGATCACTGCCTTGACCGGAGATGTAATCTGCTTGAAGGTAAAGTTGAACTTTTTGGACCGGGATGGAGTGATGATGGAAGCAACAGGAGCTTTCGCCTTCACAGGAGTGGTGCGAATTTCTGGAGGAATTTCACCGTTCTTCGTCTTGGCGTTGGTCTTTGGAGGCGGAAACTTTTGGGAAGCAGAACTCGGCGGAGCTTCGTTCACCGCGGAGACGGGAGTAGGGCTGTTCATAGGAGATTCCAGGCTTACGTTGATCGTTTCGTTGGCAGCTTCGTTTACTGCCTCCTTTTGAGCTTCGTTCCCAGCTTCTTTTTCGACAGGGCCAGACATATTCTTTGCTGCAACCTCCATTGTTTGCTTTGGCGGTGTAGCATCTCCTTGAACTGTTGTGGTAATTTCAGCGATTTCTTGCAAATTCTCAACTTGCGCTGGCATTTGGGTTCTAATTTCCAGTTGTTCCAGTCTCATTTTCAGCAAGCGGTTCTCCTCGGCAAGTAGAGCCAGCATAGCACCGAAATCTGAAGTGACGCATAAAATAAATTAGCAACAATAAAGACTAGGAACATCCTGGTTAAAGTAACCAGTTTATAAGGTCTTACCCTGGATATTTGGCACTCCGTAGTTTACTGGAGTTACCTGCTGAACCACTGGTTCAATATCGACGACGAGGACAGACGTCTCGTTCTCTGGAATTCCTTGCTCAGTAACGGATACAGGGGCACGGCATTCCCGGAGTCGAGTCAGTTCGGTAGTACGCAAGGCTACGGTCTCAGACAGCTCTGAACAACGAGTGCTAGCGTCCACATACTTTTTGATAATCGGGTTCATCATATACTTGGCCTGGAAAACATACCCTCAGGTTATTTTACACCCTCGTTCTCTCAACGACATTAGACATCAACCATTATAATACCTGATTCCGCAACTGAAGCTCAATCAGTGATTTCTCGCTGCTTCTTCCCAGCTCATTTGCTTCATCCACGCTAAGTTCTTTCTCGCTTATCTTCCGGTTGATTGCTTCAGTTTCAGTCTTCGCATCCTCCAATTCACGAATCAAACTGTAAAACGAAATGACATTGTACAAACCAAACCTCGAGGTATAACATATAAGCAAAAAGCTTATAAGAACATTGACCTGTGTTCCTTCAGAATACTAAGGGTGTACTCGCTTTCCGCGACTTGGACCTTCATGTTCAGGTCACCCACTTCCAGTGTCAATGACTTGTTCTTCTCTTCCTGTTCCGTCAAGGAGTTATCCAGCGCTAATTTGATTCATAACACATTCATCATTACTTGGTTATGGCCTTTATATCTTTACAGTTACTGATTGTTACCTAGTAAAGCATCTTCTTCCTGGGCGATCAGGAACATGAAAAAGTTGACCTCCTCTTTGACCTTACCGAGGGCATCGTATAAGTCGGCCATACTTCACCAGGGGTCAACCCACTGTCAAATTCAGGTCGGGCTGTTGAAGTGGAAACTCCTTGCTGTAAAAGTGAGTTGCTAATTACTGGAAATGTTGATTAATCACTGCAATTAATTGAAACGAAACGAAGAAAAAACGAACCTCAAACATGGACTCTAAATCTGAAGAATCTCCGGGCTCAAGCGGAAATATTTTTTTTCTTAGACTGGCGTCAGTTTTCCCCAACCGAAGGAAAGTCTCTTCTGAATTTGCCGTTTTTTATTCAACTTTTCTAAATTCTAAAACTTTTCTAAATTCTAAAACTGCTCTTTACATCAATTTAAAATAACAATCAGTCAGTCTTGCCCTCTTTGTCATAAATTATGAGCTCAATTTAGCAGTAAAACGACCATTTGAACACCTAAAACTGTCCTGTCTCGAATCCACATTCTCCAAGGTCAATTTTTTTTCTGATTTTTGTGTTATGCATTTTTTACAGTAATTAGTAATTCCCACCACCAACTAAAGTCCCATGCTTACGTATTTCCATTACGTATAGAGATAATTTAGTGTTAATTAAAAATACTCGATTGATTTGATGTCCATTGTCGTCAGTTTGTGGTCAGAGCATAAGCTTTGTTTTAGAACTTGGCAGCGGCTGCTTTCTTCTGGTACTTGGCCACGACTTCCTTGATTGAGAATCCACATGATGGATACACTTCGGCACAAGGTTTAAGGCTGTTCTTCCCTTGATTGATTGCTTCACGGTATTGCTTCAAGTAGTTGAGGATTATCGTTGGCATTGGCAGTCCCTCGACGGCGTCCATGAACCTGGAATTACAGAAACATACTATTTCACACTATTCTGGAAGTTATCCAGAGGTAGATCCAGATCCACAATCATGTCAAAGGTAATCTCAGTTACCCAGTAGAAATGGTCGAAACGTACGAGAACGTGTTTGAAATCTTGCGTCCAGTATCGCCAAAGTCCTCTTGTTTCTGGGCCAGTTCGCAAAGGGCTTTCTTCTGGCAGTCCATGCTTCGGAAGTCAAACTTTTCATAAGTCTCTTGTGCCAGTCCGATCATGTAAAGGACTTGACCCCAGTTGACATTCCAACCGCTCGGCGTCGACGTGTCCAGAGACCTGTGAATTCGGAGTGGAAATTAGCCAATGGGAGTGAGGAAAATGGAGTTGAAGACGTGCTTTCACTTCATTCGCATTTGTAATGACTTTCTCCGCGCGTTGCTTTTACCTGCCGATACTTGTTGAGTAGTACTGGTTTGGATACCCGGGAACCTGACCTGCTGGAGAGTAGTCCCTGTACTGATAGCCAGAATACGGATCTGCTAGTCGACCTTCCTGATTGGACTGATTGTAAGCGACATAATAAGTCGTGTAAAAGTAGTATCCAGCCAATCCCAAGCCACCAAGGATTAAGACTACTCCTCCAACTGAAGCAGCAATAGCCAAGGCGTTCTCACTGAACCAAGTTTCCCATGTTTGGTCTGCGACAGCCACGCCCGATCCCTGTCCAGGAGGATTGTCGGCCCTTTCCTCAGCAACAGCGGCCTTGTCTTCAGCGTCTGAAGGTGCTCCTGCAGCAAAGGCGAGGAGTAGTGCCAACAAAATGGCGAAACGAAAGACACCCATGTCAATAAAAGTTCTGGAAGGGCGGTGATTGTTTCTGGACAAGTGCGGAGTCTAAGGGACCTTTTCCGAAGGTGCGTTGAGGAAACACTGAACGCAGAGAATGGAAGCGTCGCTGTATTATAACATTGAGTCCCTTGGTAAATTAAGGCACACCTGAATTTTCCAGGATCCCTTTATAGGGAAACAAGGGAAGGGCCTTTCTGAGAAAGGAGATGACAAAGAAAATATTCCAGGGACTTTAGAAAGCTCCTTTGAGTGAGGACTTGAAGGGAATTACAGTTGGCCATGAAGGGGGAGCAAAGATGCCAATGACTTCAACGAAGGTCACAGTTCAAAAACTCATTTTAAAACGCTCATCCCTCAATACAATAATAGCCAAATTAGTCTTAAAACAACACATATTCCAAATCGAATTGAGCATCGGGATTTTAACTTCGGGGTTTTAGAAATATACGAATAAGTTGATCTCTGAAATTCCGTTTGGCGTTGAAACGAATCATGTTTTGTGTTGAAAATCGAGGAGACGACGAGGGCCCTTGGAATACCAAAGGGCTACCGAGATGAAGGTATTTTGAGTTCAAGGTTGACTTGGTTAGGTTCGAGTTGATGAAAAAACAGAAATCCCGTTACATGGATTCCTGCATTATCCTTCTTATGAAATCCCAGCTCCATTCCTTTGATTACAAACTGGTCTTTAGCTCTTCAAGTCCTGCCTTTTTTCAACACGGTCAAGGCTAGGGGTACCAATCATGCTTAATTGAAAAACGCTGTTACTTGGACCCTTTTTCTATTACATAATTTCCACACTCCGATCCAATCGGAGGATCAGAGATCAAAATCGGCTTCTAGAAGCCCTTGAAAACCTTAACTAGAATTCGTACTTGATCGTTCTAAATTTTTTAACTAATTTTTGTACCTGGCGTGGATGACGTGAGACTGAATTTGAGGTTGATTTGAGTCTTGCTTCCCATGGACGTCTTCGATTGTCACACTTGGGACAGGACCGCCGTTCCGATGGATCTTCCCATGAGGGCCCCATAGATTGTAATATGTTGTGAAAGCAACGATCCAGAAAATCCATGTCACTGGAAAATCATCAAGCCAAGTTGGGTCAAGTCAAAGTGAATAAACAATAATATGTTGTGAAAGCAACGATCCAGAAAATCCATGTCACTGGAAAATCATCAAGCCAAGTTGGGTCAAGTATTCCACCTCCAAATTCCATCTAATGTTAAAACTGACCAATCATGGCAACGTAGACGAGCGTTTTATCCAACGGCATTAGAGAAGTGTGATGATGAGGATCATGCCTATCGAAATGAAAAAAGGGTCAAAGGCCAACCAGAAACGAATCCTTGACCATCCTTACTTGCTCACAGGATGATGTTGGTATTGATGTTGCTGCATCTGAAGTGGATTATGAGGCAGTTGGCTATTGAGATTGTGCTGGAGGGTGTAAGGGTCAATGAACTCTTCTTGCGGCTCTGGTAAAGTTGAATACTGCTGCTGCTGACCTTGACCTGGGAATTGATGTTGATGATGTGGGAACTGTTGCAATTGGCCAGTACGATGGGTTAGACCAGTACGATGGGCTAGACCAGTACCGTGGGTTAGACCAGTACGGTGGGTTAGACCAGTACGATGCATCATCCTCCTTCCGGTTTCAGGCTCAAGTGGATTCACGGCGGAACGGTAGTCACCCACGGCGCTCTTCGGCGTCCCTGACGTTTTGGTTTCAGCTCCATTTTCTGTGGTTATATCCCCGCTCCCTTTCTTACTCCGCTCAATTGAGACATACGACTTGCCAATTTTGGTTATTGGCAACCGAGGTGGTTGGGATTCATCAATGGGTTTTGCAGTGGTGGAAGTGCTGACGACAGAAGACGAGAAATTGAATACTTCCGGTAATGTAAAGTGTCCTTTGCGCTTGACCCTTCCAACAACTGGTTTTGAAATTAGGGTTTTCTTTGGGTATTTTGGGCGCTGGGACGCCACAAGTGCTGGAATGATTGGGACGCTGATGGTCGTCGTCGCTGTCACATTTTTGACCACTGCCTTCCAGTCCTGGGTGTCATTTCCAATTGTTTTCCATCGATTCCCTATTGAATTGAAGGAAACTCTCCATCCTGACGTTTGTGAAAGTGAGCGTCCCGAGACTGCCGCTGTCGCCGTGAGAGGAACGTCGCTCTGATGTCGCCTCACCACAGTTACTCTAGGAACATCAGTTTCTTCACTTACGACCAGCAAGCTGAGAAGTAGAACCGAAACCACGACCGTGGTAGACACAAGTGTTACCCTCAGTTTCATTGTCCTTCACAATTCCGCACAAAATGACAATACGTTTACTAAACTGAAATGTACCAAGGCATTGGAGCGGTGTTAAAGTGCCCGAGAAAATATACTAAATTAGAGACAGGAAATGAACCGATTTTATATAAGGATGCTCAAGTCCTCCTTTTCATATTACAGGGAGACGGGACTTCCGGACCGATTTGGAGTAGAGTGTCGATGTCTTCTTGGTTACACAATTCCCACGGTGTAGGGTCAAAAATGGGTCATTTACGCAGTTTAATTGAGCTGAGAAAGTTTCAATGAAGCTGAAAGAGAGGATGGGGTGGCAGGGATTCCAGAAAAATGTCGCCACGGTTTACATTGGCCGTGACATTGACGCCATTCACAATTTTGCCTTACGGGGTTCTCTAAAACAAGTTAAATTCAGTTCCAATTTAGCATTGGTGTATTTTTATTAAAAACTGAGCAGTGGACGCTTCTTTCGTTGGGTATTATTGTTTCATTGTTGATTCATGTTCCTTTGTTGTAATACTTCATAACTCGTCCGCGTAACCCAGAACTTGTGGATGTTAATTAAGATTTGCGAAGGAAAGTCCTGAATTGAAATGCTTACTAGACCGGATGGATAGACAAGCAGGGAAATTGTTTCCGTAACACATCAAGGAGCAAATGCTTTTCCACGACCGAGTTCCTCAAAGCCTCATTTCTTACACAACAATCCAACAATGTCGCCTTTGTAACTCATTGGGCCACTGACCAATCAAGAGGATTCCAGATAAAACCTTCCATTTTGTTATAAACCTTTTATTATTGAGCATCCCCTCCAGTTTTGTACAAAACGTGAATAAATTAATTGTTTAAATTAACAAGTATCTTGATCTTTGATGTGAATCTATTCGATTACTTTCAGCTGAAGTTTGACCCATTCCTTCATGACTGAGCTGTTACCCGGAGCACTTGTCCACCCCGAACTCCCCGAGGGTGAGGAAGTTGACATTGGATAGAAAGGACTGGCCAAAGTCCCATTCTCAATGCGTCCTCGTCCCCGAAGGGGATACTGCCATGGCTTTGTAGTAGTCACTTCGGGCTCTTCTGAATCCTCTTCAACTTCCGGGTCATCCCTTCGTATTGAATTTTTATTAAAACCATCACCCTGGCTTTCTTTCTCTGCTTTGTTCTGTGTCTCTGATTGGTCAAAATGATTCAAGTCCCCTTTGGCTAAATGAGTCAAATCCGAGTAGAGCCCTTTGACCTCATTCCAAAAGTCTGAATTGGATTCAGTCACGGTTGCTTCGCTTTCCTTCCCTGCTGCGGTCCCAGCGGGTATGATAGAGGGAAGTACGAGAGCCACAATGGCAGAGGCTGCGACGATTCCTCCTAGGATAAAAAATGTGGACGACCATGACCCATCTACTTTGTCCGAGGCTGGTGATTGAGACCCTGGATCCTCGATAGAAGGGTTCAAGTAGTGGAATTTGTTGTGATGATAATTACTCGGAGAGTACATTGTGTGGAGATCTTTGTAGTGACCAAATGGATGCTGGGGTTGACCTCGATAACCTTTCCCTGGATAATAGGCAGGTTTTGCGTACTGGAAATTCAACTTGCTCTCTTGACCGTGAATCCTCTGAGGGGGAGCACTGTGACTTGGGATGGCCACAGAAGCGTCATTTTCTGAAGCCATATTCAAAATTCGATCGTGTTTCACATTGTTGTTGTAGAAATTATGAGGTGGCGGAGCACGTTTGAATGAAGGTGGTCCAAAGCGCTGTTTCTGACCATGTTCGGGTCGCCGTTGACGAGTCACTGTAGCATATTCTGGGCTGGATTTGAAAATCCTTGTTGGTGATTGGTTGTCAACTGGGCTTGGGCGGAAGTGTGGCTGACCAGTGGTCGCCGTCGGTCCGAAATGAGCTGAAATTGGATGATTTTCAGCAGAGGCTTTGCGCAGAGGTTCTCGTGTGAATGTCCCTTCCCCGTGGGGTTCTTCCGTACTTTCAGTGACCGGTGGTTCCCACTGCTGACCTGATTTAGTTACACTCGGCCCCACATCCTCATTGGATTCAGGAGAGAGTGGAATCAATGACGGAGGTGGTTCAGATTCATCCATCATCAAATCCTCAGTTCGATCAATTGTCGTAAAATTCGGATTCCATGCGTACACTTTATGGTTCCGAATATTCGGATCTCTCACGTGATCAAAGCGAAGCAACGCTTCTGGATTTTCACTCAGCGCATCCAACGACGACGCTGAAGTCGGTGGGGGTGGAGTTAAAGGACTTGAACGACTCACCCCCGGCCTCCGTCTTCTGAATTTGCTCGAGAATTTTGGACGCGGTGGTGAATTGACAGGTTCTGCCAAAGGTGACGCCGGTAGGTCAGTGACCCCGCGTAATCCACTTGTAAGAAGCTCCAGGATCTGTGGGTCAACCCGCCCTTGCATTGGCTTCAGCCTTGCAAGCAACTTCTGGATTTGTGTAGGGTCTCCTGAACGGAGAGTTTCGACTGATGACAAGAGCCCTTTTGACTGCAACATTCGTTGAATTGTTTCAGGGGAAATGAGTGACTTGAGTTGGTGCAATGGAAAGTTTGACCCCTGGGATAGGAGGGCAGAGACAAGGTCAAAGCCATCACCCTGGTTCACCCACGCCAAACTTACTGTCACAATTAGCACAGTCTTTGCACACACAAAATGGCTCTTCATTCTGGAAGCGCTTATAGGCTCAATTTTCAACCACCATTCCCAATGTCAATCAAAATGACAATTCATCCTGAACTTTTTGAAAATTCTAAACTCTGTTGCAGATTACGGATAGGATCGTTCAGGACTGAAAGGGTTTAAGGGAAGTTCGAGGCAGAATGTCGAGGCGTCTTCTATTTTTGCAACGATTGGCAAACCAAGCGAGGAGACATGGGCTTTTTGGGAGCTTATGCGAATTTCATCCACTTCCCCAATCCTGAGGCTGAAGATCCCGTAATAATCCCAAGGTAGGGTGATGGTAAATAACAAATAAAAATCCCCTGACCAGAATTTATGAAATCATGATGCTAACTTTAGCTCATCTCCAAAAGTAGGTGCAGATGTCAAGTCCATTGTTGCTACAACGGAACAATCCGCAATCCCCATTTCACATCCGAAATGTCATAATTTATGCAAACATTCCTTTGTCGTTTGCGTTGCCAATTGCCTTCCAGTTGTCCCAGAAATTCACGACTGCTGTTGAAAACTTCAGAATCTTCCCACAGTGGACATTCGTTTCAGCCAAGAGAATTTTAGACGGCGTTGAAGTCATGCAATGAATGCATGAAAAGTGAAGCCAAGGAGCTCATCAAATGGTTTCAAAATTGATTATACGTTTTATGAGTCCATTTACCAATTCGAAACATGAACTGAAATGCCACACGCACGGCCACGGCCGTGTTTTTTGGCCTTTGGTGTAGGCATGTGGAACGAGCACTTTGAAATGGATTTTCTAATGTTCGAATTCATTTTAATTTCAATTTACATTACAGCATCTCATACATAAACCAAAAGGAATCAATTGATTTGGGTTCAGAAGAGTTCAAATTAATTTCCAAAATTGCTTTCTCCGAAATGTAAATCTGCACTATAAAAACGTCGTTAGATCGTGAAAATTTTTATTCTTTTTGGCTGCTAAAATAAGCCCCAGGTATATCGTTTCTCCTTCAG
The DNA here is from genome assembly GCA_009869845.1 of Pseudachorutes palmiensis. Classification (NCBI taxonomy): domain Eukaryota; kingdom Metazoa; phylum Arthropoda; class Collembola; order Poduromorpha; family Neanuridae; genus Pseudachorutes; species Pseudachorutes palmiensis. The sequence continues at coordinate 97,085 of VNWY01000032.1, read as the reverse complement.
TATGAAATTGTTCAAAGTTTTTTGGAAAGTGATTCTGCACTGCGTCGGATGGACTGTCCTTGGGCGTTTGGAATCCAAAGCTTCTGAGGCTACTTTATTCTTTGAAAAGATTCAGCTTGGAAACCCGAATTTTGAAGGCTTCTGGATTTTCATTCACCAGCAACCAATGACGTCGCAATCGTTGAATTCCAATTATTTGAAAGTGATTCAATCACCGAGAATGATTTTGGATGACAATTTCAACCAAATCTTATTCACTTACAAAGATCGACTTCGCTTCAGCTCATTTTCTAGCATAGTGGCCGTGGTCACAGACTCCACGGACAGGAATAAGCTCCAGGGGTTCATGAATTCCAACCGGTGGTGGACGCTTAAACATTTTAAACATGGATTTGGACATAATTTCATTTTCTTGAATATGAATCCAACAAGGCGCTTTGACCCGACGCTACTGTCGATCCGAACGGTTTTCTGGCATCCGTTTAAATCAGCGGTCCAATGGGATTCGACAAATGCTTCGTTTGAAGTGACTTCGTTCTGCTGGACTTGTGGGAAAGCCGCTGTCCCGCATCCAATTTCTGGCGACACCACGAAACCCTCTTATGTCAACAGAAGCATTGGCCTGGAAGAAGTGGAAGGGTACAGCATTTCCAGGATATTTCCAGACTATACGGCCAACCTCAATCAAAAATCGTTATTCATTTTCACTAATCGGAATTCCACATGCGAGGTCCTTCGGAAAGGACTTCAAAAACGATTAACTGAGAATAACTTGCCATTTGATTGGTATCCGATTGGGTACATTTCAATCAAATTAAACTCTAGCTGCAGTATGCTGGCGGATTTGCCCATGGAAATGACATGGGACGTTGAAATTTGGACCGGAATTCCGCTGATGAGGAAATTCCACATGTTCGCAGAGAGCAGCCCTTCTTTAGGTAAAATTCACAATAACCCCGAATATTTGTAAATCCTAATCTTTCTCAACCATTTCCACAGCATCCGATCGCCTTAGCTTCTGCTACGTTGGAACGGAGCCGACGGTTTCTTGGAAGAATATTTTCTATCCATTTCACAAAAAGGTTTGGCTCTTGATCCTAATTTCTTGGATCCTGGCAGCTACCCTGTTCTGGATAACAATTGGGCGAGCAGGTTTCTCTGTCTGGTTCTGGGCGACATATAGCATCCTTCTGTTTCAACAATTGAGCGTGAGCATGAAGAAAATGACGATGGAGCGATGTACCCCGAATCCAAGGCTTCGAACTGTCATTGTCATCGGGTTCTCGGTGTGGATCCTCTTCAGCACAATCATGGTCACAGCCTATAGCAGTAAACTGAGCAGCTTACTTACCTTGCCGCAGTCAACTGAAACTGTTCCTCAAACTTTTCAAGATCTATTGGACTTTCAATGGGAAGTTGGAACACCACATCATATTTTCATTGACGACGTGAACGCATCGTCCAAAGCATTCCATGCCGTATACGAGAAGCTTCTCAATTTCAGCAATGAGAAGGACTGTATGAAGTATGCTTTTGAGAAACCCAAGTTTGCTTGCGTTGGAATGGTCAAAACTATCGGCTATATTGCTCGTAAACAAGTTTCAAACACAACTTCGCAACTGAAACGAGTTAAAACAGCACCGGATCGCACTTTTATGGCAGTCGGTAAGAAGGGAAAGCGTGCAATCCAAATGTTTCAATAATTTTGGGGCTCTTTTCAAAGGAGCTGGTTTGGCATGGCGTTGGTGGTTCCCCTATCGTTACCGATTTTCTGAATTCATCAACCACTTGACCTCCGCTGGCTTGCCTTCCTTCTGGCTAAACCATGCATCCAGGATTGGCAAAAGTAATCGCCGCCCAGGTAGTGGAAAACCCTCTCCCAATCAAAGGAAAAGCTCTGGACGGAAAGTCATGTCCCTCGACCATCTCCGGGGAAGTTTCAACATTCTAAGAACAGGGTTATTCTTTTCGTTTTTAGTATTTCTAGGAGAAATCCTCGTCCGCCTTGTCAAGTCTTGTCTATTGCGACAATCTAGAGTGGAGTCAATCTACTTGCCTTAGAACTGCAGCGATCTAAACGCTTTTCGATTTACTCACAACTTAAGTACTTTTCCTATGGTTGAGCTTTGACTTGACTGGAGGAGTTTCTTCATCCAATGGAATATCGGTAAAATTGACGTCACAAGGGCCTATGTAGCCACCGTCAAACTTATGAATATCGCTTGAATCACGTTGCTGCTGTTCCTCAAGGGCACGCTTCACTCGATCACCTCTGATGTCATTTAGATTTAGTCCAGAGGTCTTCCGCTGGAACTTCGAGTACTTTTCAATGTACTGGAGATTGATGATAAAGTACAGAATTGCACCAATCAACGACATCAAGGAGAAGATCCGGAACGTGTTCCTGGCTCCATACCATTTGTGAAAGAAGCCGCCCATCAAGCTCCCTACTCCTCTTCCAGCACCAAAGTACAGTGACCCTGGGAAAATTAATGAATTTTAAAACATTCGAAATAAAAATTTAAGAGCACTGCAACGCCTGGCTCCCGTGCAGCGATCTCAATTTTGCACAAAACGAATCTCTAAATCCCAATGCAGTTAGTCATCCAGTCCATTGTGATTTTGTAACTCACCCCATATGCCCTGGACAGAAGCGATTGTCTCAGCGCTTGAAATTGCACAAGCATAAGTGGCTGCAGCGGTTATGGCCAAGGACGATGTGATTGCTTCCAGTGCTTCAAATGGTAGACAAAGCCATGGATCCGTGATAACAGAGTACCCTGAAAAACCAGGATTATTCTTCAATTGCCGAATATTTAAGAACTATAATGTCTCACCAATCAATCTGATGGCGTAGAATAAAAGTCCAATGCAAAGAACGTTGACATGGCCGAGTTTTTTTATGATAAGACGAGATGTCATTAGCACTGGAATCCCACACAGCCCGCCAACGGAAATCGTCAGTCCCATTAAAAAATTCGAAGCGTTCAAGTCTTGCAGGAACCAAAACAAGAAGCTCTCCAGGTAGCCCCAAGCCGTCCCTGGAAAGAATGCAGTTATTCTTCTACTGGACAGCGGCAGTCATTTTGCTTTTAGTTTACCTGACAGAAGCATAGCGGTGAAAAAGATGAGAATTTCAATTTGAGACAAGACTTCTTTCAAGCGTCCGAGAATCTTTTCTGCTGGTCGTTTAAACTTTAGGTCAATCTTGAGCGTGATGAATCCAGAGACAACTTGAAGCACAGCGTAGAGATAAAACGCTGGGTAGAAGTTACGGAACGTTTGAATCAGGACTCCGGAAAGGGGTGCAAAAATTATAGCAGCGAGGGTTGCCGTAACGCGCTGAAGTCCATAGTCTCCACCGAATTCCTGAAAGGTCAAATTGTCATTTTATAGATTGAAATTGGTTGGTTTAAGCTTGCTACTCACTTTTAGAATTGCCAGCACTGCGCCTTCGAACAGGATGAAACTAGTAGCACTGGAATACAAGAAACATAAGCAAATTATACCTAAGAAGTGAACCAAGAAGACGACGACGGGGAAGTTGAATTACCTGGCAACTCCAAGGAGAATACGAATCAACGTGTAGAGGCCAAAAGTTAGACCGACGTCGTAGACCTACAAACAGTTTACAACCTTGACCATGCAACCGCTAGCTTTTAGTTTTTAAAAATCTAGTTCCTACCTTTTCTTCCTTTTTGTTTGAGCAGAGCAAGCTTCGATTCAGTTGAGCCATGCATTCAGTCCGACACGTTGGAGTCCCTAATTCTGACATGTTTTTGTTAGCACTGCAAGTCGCTCTGGTTTCGCCATCAAAACGATTGCTCCCAATCCTGACTCCATTTTCAAACACAATTCCGAATCTTGGTTGGGTGACATTTATTCCTCCTGTAGAATTCGATTCCTCCACATCAAGTAGCTTCAATCGCTGAACCTCTAGGCGAAAACCTCCTTCTCCGAGGCTGTTGACTATTTCCAGTTCACATTCTGTTTTATTTTCAGAGCAGATAAGCTTCAGTGTTTGATTCTTGAATGGTGTGAATGTCCCGGAGTCATCAGGAAGCAAGTAAGTCTCTGCGATGATTGGACTGTTCCCGTACAATGGCAACAAAGTCTTGGCAGGACTTGGGTCTTTGCAGACGTTACCGCATTGAAGTGTAGTCGAGGCAAGGGTGCCAAAGTCTAGCGTAGTCCCATTAGAAACGTTGAGTTCACAGACGCTGTTGTCAATGGTTTGTAAGACGAATGGATGCACAGATCCCATCGGGTCACAGGAGAAGCTGAAGGTCATCATTTCTGGGAGAGTGACAACTTCCCGAGCCTTGGGTACCAATAACAACGCCAGGGCCAACGGAGCATTCAAAACGGTCAGCCCAGTCAGGAATACCTAGGAAATGAAAACAAGACTTCAACAAGACTTCACTGACTAGACTAATTGCATATTGCAAAAGATCGCGTGCAAAAATCTGGTTATTCCGAAAATTGGAAATGGGGAGTCCGACTCATTTTGAAATGGAGCACGCAAAATCTGTTTCATTTCAGTGGCGAAAAATCCAATTTGTATTCAAATACGTCGCAGTTCTGCGGCTCGCAAGGTCTTCGTGCCCTTCTGAGCTAGCGTGACACAAATCAATGACATTCGAGATACAAATCGTTGACGTAATCGTTTTACGTCGTCAGTGTCATCACGTAAATGATCGGAAATCAAATAAAGGTCTACTGCTAAAGGCGGTTTCATTGTTTGCTAATTTTAGACATTTCATCTCATTGTGGAAGATGATTCGCAAAAAAACATTATGTAATCGTTTTACGTCGTCAGTGTCATCACGTAAATGATCGGAAATCAAATAAAGGTCTACTGCTAAAGGCGGTTTCATTGTTTGCTAATTTTAGACATTAGTTTCATCTCATTGTGGAAGATGATTCGCAAAAAAACATTAATAATAAAAATTTCGTTTGCAAAAACAGCCATTATGGTCTTTGTCTTTGTAATGACGGATGTCAGGAGATGACCCTGCATTTTTCAATTTGGAAAATTACCTTGAAATTGCCGATTTTATCTGCAAGTACTCCTGAAAATGGCGGCGCGAGGATGACAAAGGCTGGGACTAATGCTGAATTAATTCCTGCTTCCGTGGCTGTTAATCCGAGGGATTTGATGTGTAAGGGCATGAAGGGATAGAGGACAAAGAGAGCTGAAACAAAGGCACAATTTTAAACTTCCCAGGACTTATGTCATGTCCCCTGCACATGCGCCTACTTACTTGCGTATTTAAAGAAAAACAAGATTTTTAGAGGTAGTAATTCCTTATTCATGAGATCTGCTTTGACACCGTTGAAGAACTCTCGAGCTCCTTTCTTCCGTTTGACCTCATCGATGCTTGGAGTTTGCTCTGGGTCACGGGAATCCAAAATCCCATTAGCTTCTTCCTCCTTTTTGATATTGCTGGACCCATTTGCTTTGCAAGTGTTATTTAACTTTGACCTAATTACTGGGGAGTCAGTGTATGGAAGGGTGGTGTGATTAATCACAGTCGCATCTCCATTTCCAAGGGCTTCAGATTCAACTTTCTCTTCTGCTTCTAGTGCTTCAGGAACTATGGGAATTTCTTCAGTGGGAATTTCTTTAGCAGCTTCCTGGATAGAATTCTCGACTTCTGGACTTGTGTCTGGAACTTTGGCATTGTCTGGTTCACCTTCTTGGAATTCTGGGTCAGGATTCACAATTCCCAGCTTATCCGATTCTGGATTCATCCTCAGGTTTCAGAGTGTTCGACGAGTCGTAAAAACTGTTCACACGACCACCATTTTATGGTTTACAAATTGCGACTGAAATTGTTGCTGGGAACATTAGGCAAAAGTTCTTGACGCGTTAATTTTTTGGTCTTGAATGGTTATTCCTTCGGTAATTCCGCAAAGGGAACAAAAGAATCTGAAAAAATTATGGAACAAAAGGAATTAGAGGGTGTTAAACTTGGGAAGCGTCACTCGATTAGGAGATTTGCACGTAATTAACAGCTTGCTAAATCCCTTCTTTTGCCAATTCTAATAGGGAAAATGGCATATACGCAGTTTCTGGAGAAAGTAAGCTTTAATGAATCGTTAAAAACTTGAATGTGTAATTAATGTGTCCTACTTGTGCAACAGGAGCGGTGTCACTGATTTCCTGGATTTCCTACCCGGCCGGAGCTCAACAATGAGAACAATAGGCAACAATATCCTATACTGCCATTTTGCCAAAATGGGCCAGACAATGGGCACAACTGCCCAATTACCTTGACCACTTTTGCCAATTGAAATCACCACTAAAGCCTTGTCGTGTCCCTCCCTGAATTTAATTGGGAAATTTTACTGCAGAAAACCCATCAATCAATTTCAGAAAAGTGCAAAAATAATCTTTGCAAAAACGCCGGCGGTTGTCCTTTCGCTGACACCAGAACAATGGAATGCTTAATTGTGTAAACGAAACTTGTAAAAACAAAAGGGACACTCACCTGTCTTTGTGTTGGGGTTTCAACGATGATTGAAGCTCTAATCAGGATTCAGGATTCGAGCGAAGACTAAAACCAGTTTGTTTGACTGGACTGAAAATTGCAAAATGGGGATGTTTTCAGACACGTTGTGGTTGTGATTGAAGTATGTTATAGTGGGAACAACTGGGAAAGAGACGCAACTCAACAGGTGGAACGAACCTACCTGTGTGCTCTCGGATGCGTTTGAAGATGCACACTTCAAAGGGAATTATGTGCCAATATTTGCGACAAGGGATTGACTCACAATTCAGTTGTTTTGCAAGGTTTAATTACGCTCATGAGAAGAACGGTCCCTCGAGCATGTAGCCGGAAAGTCACATTCATTACACATGCAAGAACAAAAACATTTAATCCCACCCTTATATAATTCATTTCAGAGAACAATCGAACCTTGGGTGGAGGAAAAAATTGGCAAAGTAGTGCTGCACACAAATATCCATAATGAGGTATACTGCGCGTGAATTCCAGAAGGTGTGAACAGGATGTTTTGGAATTCCAAGGTGTGTATTTAGGGTAAGGTAAATGGGAAAGGAGACAATATCCAAGGCTCCCAGGGCTCATCATTGATCTAAAACCATATTGTATTGTAAACAATTCATAAATTATTGATGATTTCTAAGCAATAATTGATGCTGAAATATACGACCATGGGACTTGCTTATTTCCTAAGGATGTTTCGTTGGAACCCAATGTGGTCCAGAAGAATCTCAACTAAGAATAAACCACTTTAACAATACCCAATGGATTTGCTCAAAAATTATAAACGGTTTAATGATTTCACAGTTACCAGTCCAGTGAAATGAATTGGCTAATGTGAAGCACATCAGTGCATAGGCTCATCTTCCTCGGCATCGTCAAATTGATGAGGATGGCTGGGAGAGATGCCATTGTCACCACTTCCATCCAGTCCCGGGGCCCTTCCGTCGTCATCCGAACCCTCCTCTTCCTCGAAGTCACCGGCACCTCCCAAGTCCTCCTCTTCTTCATCTTCCTCAGCAGAAACAAAACCATAATCAATAAAACTATTCTTTCAAGATAAAGTATACCTTCGCTCATATCAGAGGACGGACCGGGGTTCAAAAGTGAGCAGTCTTGAATGGTACTGTATATCGTTTGAAGTAGGTCAGAATCTTCAGGAATGAGCTTCAGATCCGTGATCTCTTCCTCAGGGTCTTGCACCTCGTCATCAGAGGATTCCTCATTCTCGGAAGAACTGTGGGGATCTACAAGGAATAAAACAGGTGTGAATTATTAGAATTAGAATAAACTTAAACCTTTTACCTGCACAGAACTTTCCATTGATCATGACATAAACCCAACCGATTGGATGGAGATTCGTGTCCCGGGAGATTGCATGGGCACACATCTTTGTATACTCGAGCTGAAATCCTTCCCCATTAGCAGCACTCCTCCAGGCTATGACACTAAACAGAAATCAAAGGTCAGCGTTAAGAACTTAAGCTGCATTGGTGCAGCAATTACATTTAAAAAATCCTTTGGTTACTTTTCCGTGACATAAAGGGTTCCTTTACCCAAATCCGTTTCATCAATCATAGCCACTACTGCTGGATCTTCATACCGAACCCCTTCAGTTGGGACTGGAAATTGATGCAATTTGACCATTTTCTCCGTCTAAATAAATTCACAAAAATTCTAAAAGAAAATGAACAAAAAGTGACAGGTTAAACATTTTCTCTTTTGGTGCAAAACGTGTTGTCACAAACCTTTTTACAACACTTTCCCCTCTTCCGGTTCCTGTTCACTGACCGCTTGCTCGCGACCTTTGACCTTGAAATTGCTTTCGGCTTCGCTGCACCGCTTCTCACCGCTGCACTCTGCACTGCTCGCTTTCGCCGTGTGTCCCTCTCGCTCCGTTTTTCAAAAAACTTGGGAGAATTCCCGCAATTTTTTATACCGTAGTGTGGGGCACGCCGAGACATTTTCCTTATCCACATGAAAATTTTTGACCTGAAAATCTCATTTATTTTAATAAATATAAATAAAATAATTAATCTAAACCAATCCATTCTCAGCAAATAATTTTCACAAACTGTGTGAATACAAAGGTGTAAACGTTGCACCCAAAATTGGAAAGTAAATTGTACTCTAAAACCCTGTGTGGGAGTGAATGAATGCATTTTTGGACCAATTAGAGACTGCTGACCTGTTGATTGCTCAGTCAGGAAAAATACTTCAGAAATTGCAATTTAGAAGCATTTTGATTTTATCATGGATTCAAAGTACGCCTGTGAACTTGCCTAGACTAATTTAGACTTCGACCTTGGCGTAATAAAATGTCGTCATCAATTTCCACAGATAAACTTTCTGGTCCTCTACTGGTGCTTCGTCCAGCGCAATTTGCAGTAAATCCTCGTGACCAATTAGAACCAAGTGATTAGCAGTAGATTAAAAACTCACCCTTTAGCCTTTCGAGTAGTTCTTATTCATAACCCCCCACTTCTGGGGCTGCAATCTTGACACTATCAATCGACATTTGTTCAATTGTCAAGCACCCTGTCCCAAAGGAAACGGGCACTCCTACCAAATTATTACAACACGAGTAGAATCCCGTGATTATTTATTCATTCAAATCTAATTAATTTTGTCCAGTATAGCTCCAGACAATGGAACCAACAATGGAAGTTTTGAGGAATTTTGGAAGATTTTTGTACCTTATTCATCCTAGCACAACTTATGAAAAATTGGAAGATCTTCCAGAGCCTAATTTTATTCAACAGGTAAATCTTCAAAACAAAATTAATAGTTTTTTACGATCGATAATTTCCAGGCGATCCCTTACTTCGTCGTGTTAATCATTTTGGAATATGTTGTCCAATGCTTCCGTGATAAGCCAAGGACTCGACTAAATGACGGTGTGACTTCAATATCCCATGGAATTTGGCTACTTTGTCAAAAGTAATTCTGTTCAATTTGAACCAATTAGAACCTTAAATAACTTTTCCGTCTTTGTCCAGTTTATTAGTCCGAGGATCTGAGGGATTCACCTACATTTACCTTTATAACAATTTCCGATTGTATGAACTCCCGTGGGATTCACCGTACACTTGGTACGCTGCAGCGATTCTTGGAGATTTAGCATACTACTGGGCTCATCGAGCTGGCCATGGTGAGCAAATAAATTCATTTATCATAACACAGGAAAGTGTTAGTTTATTGAATTCCGTAGAAATCAATTTGTTCTGGGCCCTTCATCAAGTCCACCATTCCTCTGAAGATTACAATTTGACTACAGCCTTGCGCCAATCAGCGTTTCAGCCTTGGTTTACATGGATCTTCAATCTACCAATGGCATTAATCGTCCCACCACCATTGTTCCTGATTCATCAGCAATTCAATACCATTTACCAGTTCTGGATTGTAAGCTTACACTTTAGACTTCCAACTGACCTGTCCAGGTCGCCAGCTCTTTTTTTTGCCTGTTAACTCCCACACGAAAACTTTCTCAGGGGACAGAATTGTTTCATGACCTGTCTTGTGACTTAATTTGGATTTTTTTTGTTCTTGCAGCATACTGAGGTCATTGACTCCATAGGGCCACTTGAATACATTCTCAATACACCAAGGCATCACAGGGTTCATCACGGTATACATCAGATTACAAATTGACTATTACCTGTGAAGCGTTAATTAATTCAAAGCTAATTGTTACTTTTTTGTAAACGGCAGGATGTAATCGTTACTGCCTTGACAAGAACTATGCTGGAGTTCTTATAATCTGGGACAGAATGTTTGGTACATTTGAAGACGAGCAGCCAGGGACAATCACATACGGATTGGTTGAAGAACTCAACTCTTTCAACCCGACGTGGCTTCAGGTATGTTTCTAAACTAAAATCTATTATTTGAACCTATGATTAAAACTATGATTTTTACAGTTTTTCTCCCTTGGGAAAATCTGGTCGAGAGTAACCACCTTCACAAACTTGGGTGACAAATTGTCTGCAGTTTTCAAAGGCCCTGGGTGGTTCCCTGGTCAGCCTAGACTCGGTGACCCCAGCGGAGTGGCAGAAGTAATTATTATTAAGATTCATTTGTCAATTTACAAAATGATCTCAAATTCTTATCCTTTTTAGTATCCAAACCGTCCGAGATATAATCCAAAGATTCCATTGTGGCAAAACGTATACGTTTTACTCCACTTTATCCTTATGGTCGTCTTTCTCCAGGCTTTCACCGGGCATGAAATGGTAAGGAAAAATGACCGAAATATTAACCCTAGCTTGACTTTCCTCGCTACTTTGCGATCTGTAAGTCTCTCTGGAGACATTAAATATTGGATTTTTCCTCATTAGGCGCTGAGTCAAACGAACGTGATCGTGTTCGTGGGGTCGATGCTGTATACCTTGACGAGTCTCGGATTCCTATTGGACGGGAAGAAGTTGGGCGTCATGACTGAAATTGTTCGATGCCTTGGCGTGGTCCTTCTCCTGTCTAAACTAGGAACTTCCGGTGACTATGCTCTAATCAAGACTTTCCTCTTTGGATTCTTTTCCCTGTCGCTTGTCAGCTTCATTGTTCTCGGATCCACACAGATACTAATCAAAACATCAAAGAAATTAACTAAATCTGAATAAAGGGATTGCTACAGTCTTTTAATTAATGCAGTTTCTTCACTACTTTTGCTTCGACACTTTTCCAGAAGCAGATGCTTCAGCATAACGTAATTGCTAGAATAATTGGCGCAATCGTTTGCTGATCGCATCAAACTGAACATCGAATGAGGTCAATTCCCTAGCTTATAAAAAGATGATTTTTCTATCGGCGTTTTGTCTCTCAACAAGGAGAAAATGGTTACAAGCTTTTATTCAGTGCTGCTCTTTGCAGCTACGGTTCAGGTGAATGATGAGATTTAAAGAGAATTAATTAATTGATACTTTAACCTTTGTAATTCTAGATATGTAAAGGAGATCAGGAAATGATGGCCCAATCGAAGGAAGTTTACAACCTCATCCGAAATCCATCAGACACAGATTTCGTCAGTGACATCAAGGCAGTCATAGCACAGGTTAAAACTTTCATCATTCAAATATCAATTTAAAAATGTTAATTTCCATTTCTTCATGCAGTACTTGGTGGAGAATACGTATTTGGACGAACCTCGAGAAGGGTCAGGGCGACTAGATGGTCCAACGACATACGGAAACCATAGGCATTCACAACGGGATCGATATAATGACCTCCTCCAGAAATTACAAGAACAGGAGAAACGATTGCAGGAGTTAAAAACTCCAGTGGCTCCAGTAGCTGCTGACACGAACCAATTGGCTAAGCAAGAAGCTGTAGTTGCACCAGCGGCGCCAGTGATGCAGTCACTAGTCACCGCTGCCCCTATTCAAGGACAGCAAAAACTGCAGGAAGCAGTGACACAGGTCCCAATTATCCAGCAAAATACTCCAGCAGCAGTGGCAGCTCAACAGCCCACGCAAGCTGCAACTCCAGCTCCAACGACTGAACGAATCACCACCACACCCAGGCCGACGGTTGACCCTGTCCATCACTTGAACCAAGTGAATAAAATCTTAGGCAACGTGGCCAATGGAAATATAGTTGGTAAGGACATAATAGGCAATCTCCAGAAGTTTTCATTTTTTCATTTGTCTCCATCTAACACTTTTTTCCTCTGCAATTTACAGGTATTGTTGATGAATCCTTGGCAATCCGAGCTCCAACCCCAGTACGAAATCTCGTCACAAACATCATGAAAGTGATTTTTTGCAATCCAATTGATCGCCTGTTGCGACGCTGTGCTCCAAATCAAGTGGATGCTGCGAATAATTCAGTAAAAGGGAAATGAATCCTGCACATTCTGAATCCTCATGAATAAAATTGAATATCAATTCCATATTACTTTAATTGCCAGCATGGAGCATATTGGTTTCAAGTATTGGCAAACATCCTCCAGCACCTACGCAATTTGTCAAGTATTTGTTTCATTTTCCAGTCTCCAGATTTACAGAGGGTAGAGGAGAATCTGCGACGCAAAAAGTGAAGCCCAAGGTGAAAGGAAAGTGAAAGCTTCCTTGGCTACAGCGAGACAATTTCCTGGAGAAAGTTCTGGAAAGAACGTTCTTTCCATTTATTTTTGGAAGCAGCAGCTTCCAAAATCTGCAAGGAAATCGATAGACGAGGAGATGAAGGATGGAGTTGCTTGAATAATCACATCACGTTCCAGGGCAGTGGGCGTTTTGCCATTTTTTGCCATAAATAAATCAAGATTAACGAAGCGCCAAGCGCCCCACTTCACAGGCTAAATGCGTTGTTATTCTCTTTGTGCAAAAAGTTTTGTGGTTTGGATTGCACAAGAGGCCAAGCAAAAACGCCTGGTTGTAACCACTTCCTTGCAAAATACGAGTTTGTATAGCTTCATGAGAACAATCAACATTGGCGAAGAGGTTGCAAATTGTAAACAATTTTTTTCCTCGCTGCTGCTGCTGCTAATCTTCCTCATCCTCGTTCCAGAATAATAAAGCTCTCCCCACAGGAACTTCGACGTAGTTTCCAAATGGGCGAATATCCTTGGAGTCACCTTCCAGAAGCTTCTCCGTCGTAGTTCCTTTCGGTTAAAACCGAATCCCCGAAACCGGCATTTACTTTCTAGATGCTATGCTCCCCTAGAACTTTCCAGAAGGCGCTCTCTCATTGGTCCTCTTTCATTCTCCAGCAGCCTGTAAGCTTCCAGGTCATAAATAAACTACCTCCAGGATCGATAACGGCCGGGTTAAGATATCTCTGTTGAGAACAACAATTAGTATTTCCTGGAATCTCGCACGAGCCAATGAATGGATCTTATTTCCAAGCTCCCCTGCAGATCTTTGACGTCATTGGCTTTTCCTCCGGAGTGTTTCCAAGCATCCCTTTCCACAGGGGAAACAAAGCATGACCTCCCGCTGCCCTTCATAATATGAATCTCCGGGTAACCAGGGTTGGGACTGGAGATGGCCAAAGTCGTACGAAAGTTACGGCGCAAAACATCGACCAAAAAAGTTGTTTGTGAAGCTTACGTGACGAGAGGAGCGTCTGCTTTGGGTATAAAAGGAAGTCTGGCCCTCGCCCCGATGCCTTTAGTCTGTAAATTCATGTTGAAGGAGAAAGAAAAGGCCCTTCTGGACAGTCCAAGTCCAAGTGACAAAGGTCAAAGGCTACCCTAATTCCTAAGTCCCCAGGGTACGCCGGTCAGTTGACATTTTTGTTAATAGAGAGAAAGCGACACTCAGCTAAAGGCCTCAGTCAACTTGACAGTACAAGGATACCAAAGTCATTAAAACTCCACGAGTAATTAAGACTACAATTAGAGTAAACCATTCTGTGCCATCGGAGGGTTGAAGATTTCTAGTGATATTATTGAAAGGCAGCCTTGACCTAGTGAACTTCGAAGAATAAAACTTTTCATCCCCCTTACCATCCCCCATCCCCTTTCCCCCGAACATTAAAGACAATAACATCCCACCGAAGTCAGAAGCGAATGCTACCCGGGGAGAGGGCGACTGAATACATTCTTGAAGTCCCACGAGGTCATCAAGGTCATTTAGAAGAAGCAGCAGACAGAAACAATAACAATAGGAACAGGGTTCCGTGCTATTCAACCCCATCACCGCACCAGTCGCTGTTTCGATTCTTCTGTTCATTGCAACAAGGCAACAGAGATAGAGATCAAGGAAGGACAAGGACGGTTAATTAAGACTGATTAATTAAAACTCTTGTGCAGTGACAATTAACTAAAACCGTGACATTTACCCCCGATCTAAACTGGTAGTGAGCTAGGTCAGTTCTTAATGTCAGAAGAAAGTGGGGGAGAAAGACCAAACAAGAGATCGGAGAATCTCAATTAAGAAAGCGACGCGATACTCAATTAAAAAAATATCCCGAATGTGACAAACAACGTAAGCAATAAACCTGTTGACCTGTTGACCTTTTGCCATTTGAGCTCAGTTTCTAATTCAATTTTTTCAATTACAGCGAAAGAGGATCCTCGTAAGAGCAAAATCGAATGCCAGACGTGGCAGATCGACCAATCCAAACCAGAGACAAAATTCACAAACTTCCATCAACCGATTTAGTCAATTTACAACGATACCACACATCTTGAATCGGTAATTACACCTTGTAATTGAGCTCAACAACCGAATTTTTAATTGATTCTTTTTTAATTTAGATCCTGATACCCGCGCATGCGTGTGTGAAACGTGTGTGAATGCAGACATTTCCGTCGAGCTTTTCAGTCTTGAAACCCGGCTTATAGCAACCAAAGAAGTTATAATTCATCTTCCGGAAGAGTCAATTGTCACCCGTTGGAAGTCCATCAGCGTCCCGGTCACCAGACACTTTGGCCTTTAATTCATCAAGGTCAGGGATATCACTGACCAAGCCAAGAGTCTAGACGCACCATCCTATCCATACGGCAAAGAGTTCCAGGAGTGGGACACTTGGTGACGATACTCCATCAATCTATCTCCAGAGTCTACTTAATTAGTTAACTACATCGTACCTCTTTTACTAATTTGTACAAAGTGATCACCTCCCTTGAGTATCAAAAGTGAGACTAATTAAGATTTTTTTCGGGTAGGGCTTAGGGAGGCTAAGTTAAGGGCGTGATTGTTGGTTGTTTTAGGTTTATTTGACTAGTCTGTACCTGGGGTTCATTAGGTTAATCTAAAGTCAGGGTTTTTCAGGTCATTTGTTCATTTGCAATAATCCGGATTTTCTAAAAAGCCTTTTCTGGTAGGGTTAAGGGCACAGTTTCAGCCTCGCTTTTTCTAAAAAACAGAACAAATTAAGAATTCGGCAGCAGGAACTCCGAGAAATTTCTTAATCGTTTTCGGTCCCCCTCCTCCCCCCTGTTCCCCTCAGTTGAAACGCACAGAAACAAAGCGCACAGAACTACCTGATAGTTACGCACAATTAGGTTAACTAACAGAGAAAGCGAACATCCAGAAGGGCAAAAAGACTACTAGCAGTTAAGGATCCGTTTTGTCAGTACAAACCTCAAGGGGGGAGGACTAGGTTAAGGTCAAGCAAACGTCATTCTAAGTCTCCGCGGTTTCCGATTGTATACTAAAACATTTAAAGTGCGTTTAATCTCTCCGTTTCAACCCTCTCCGTGCTAAGGATTTTGCTTGTAAATACGCCATATCAATAGCTCAGGTTTCAGGTGTGGATGTGGCTCATTTGGATTTGGATCTAGTGATATTATTACCTTATAATTAATCCCTTTGTTAAGGCAATTGAGCCTTAGCAAATTGTAAAATCTTGTTCAAAGGCCACTTTATGTCTGAGTAGGGCTAATTTATACACCAATTTCCTGTTTTCTGTTGTACGTACAGCAATCCATTTTGTATTAAGTCAATTTCAGAGGTTTTGGAGCTTTTACCACAGCTTAATTTCAGTACTTGTGTGCAAATTCTATTGTGTAAATTTAAGGAATTGTGAGAATGGTAGCTGCTCAGGTGCGAGTGCAAGTGGCATTGGTTTATTCTTCAGTAGTCACTCTGATCTACTATGTATTAAAAAACAAGGTCTGACCTTTTACGTTCTTTGACCTCATTTTGACATTGTCATCAGATTCAGAATAGCAATATATAATCACAATCCTGTCTTAATTCAATGTAATCTCTCTTGTTCTTAAATTATTCAAATTATTCAAATTATTCAGACATTTCAATGTTTCAAAGGCTAAGTTTGTGCTGTTTGATTGACCCTTAGGAACTGGGTTTTGTAAATCGTGTGTAAGTTGAGATTGTAATAACACCTTGGAATGGATTAAATAAAACGTGGTCAAGGGTCAAATGGTTCGTGGATGTCAAATAAGGTCAGGGTGGGCCAGTTGTCACGGGAAACGGGGCTGAAAACAAAGAAACAGAGGGAGAAAGTAAACTTTCACTGTGTGGAAATTCTGATTCTCCTGGATAGGGTGAAATTAGGTGGTCATCAGCGCGCTGCAGCGATGGAAAGTGACGATCGGATCAAGCCATTGGAAATTGGGATCGTTTTGGATCCCCCAACACTCGCTCTGGTGTACCAAGTTCCAGGACAAGGATCGAAGAAACGCTTAAGGAAAATGCCCTTGCGGAACTTCAGTGTGATGGAAAGTGACGATCGCATCAAGCCATTGGAAATTGGGATCGTTTTGGATCCCCCAACACTCGCTCTGGTGTACCAAGTTCCAGGACAAGGATCGAAGAAACGCTTAAGGAAAATGCCCTTGCGGAACTTCAGTGGAAGTACCGATCTCCAGAAATTCATTTTTTCGTTGACCCAACGGCATCCCAGTTTCCTTGCCCAAGTCCCACAAGTCACGCTGGAGAAACTGCTTCGGTATTATCCAGGAAGTTCAAGGGGGTTTGGAAATTGGTAAAGTGAAAGCTGACTTTCTCCAACATTTCGGATAAATTTTTTTTCCATGTGCAGATGAAGCTGTGAAGGCTGTTGATAAAGAATTCGTGATCGATGGGGATGAGGATTTGAACAAAATTCCAGCAGATGAGCTCCAGCGGAAGAAGGACTTGATGGCAGAAACGTTCAAGAAGAGTCTCCTGCTTCCTGGCGACGCTGGATATGTCTATGACAAGCAAGTTGACTTTTCCCCAACTGCTCCAAGAAGCATTTGGGATGTAGATGAACCACAATCAGAAAAGGAACAGCCAGTCATCACTTCCGGTCCGATTGATGAACCACAATCCGAAGTCAAGGTGCAACAAATCGTCACTCCCGATGCACCCGAAAACTCAAAATCCGAACCCAAGCCTCATCCAATCGTCACTCCCGAGGCGCTCGAAGATCCACAATCTGAAACCAACGATCAGACAATCGTCACTCCAGAGGCCCTCGAAGATCCACAATCTGAAACCAACGATCAGCCAATCTTCACTCTCGAGTCGCTCGAAGATTCACAATCCAAAGCCAAGGCTCAGCCAATCACGACGCTTCCGCCACTGTCAACCAGAGGTGTCATTGAGGACATTGTACCTGAAGTAGCTGCTGAAAAAGAACTTTCCTCGCTGGACACCGCTCCAAATAAGCCTGATTTGAAGCGGCAGGAAAGCGTCGCTGAAGAAATTCCAGGGGATGAAGATGAATTGGACTCAGTACACAGCGATGAGGACTTTGAAATTGAATCAGAAGAAGAAATCCCGTTATCGAAAACCGAACTTTCGACAGAATACAATTTTGTAGGGGAAAAGGATGCCGATACTGATGTGAAGGGTATCGCTTCCGGAGTACTTCCGTCACTGCCAATTATTGGGGATGGTGACATTGTACCTGCTGAAGCAGATTCCAAACTTCCTGAGAACGAAGCACTGCAGCCAGCACCTCAACCGGATCTGGAGAAGGGGGAAAACAAGTCCACCCATGAAGAGATTATTCAGAAAGACGTTGAAGACAAGCTAGATACGAAGCCCGGTGACGCTGCTGAAACCCCACAGGATGATGATTCTACTATCGAGTCAATTCATAGCGATGAAGAATTTGAATCAGAGGAAGAATTTCCAAGAAAGGAACTTTCCAAAGAATACCATTTCGTAATGGACGAAGATGCTCCAGTTGCAGCAGCCAAGGAAGAGCAGGAGCAAGATGTCGGAACTGGAGATGATCTGGATGATGATGATGACTTCTGGAAGTTCTAATTTGTAAACTTTACTACCTGAAAATACATACAAAAGTGGTCCAATAAATTACGCATTCTTAGCCTACATTATAAGCTCTCGCGTTTAAGTAATAATGGCACCCCCGTTTGAGCAAGATTGTCTAGGAACGTTAATTAGAAATACACGCTGATCGAATGTAAATAATAGTGACAGTTACGATTGTCAATGGTACAAACTAAATTGGCAAGAACATCTTTTCGAACATCAAGACAAAGCAGGATGTTGGCAGCTGTGACCTTCGTTAGAGATTTACAACTGAAATTAGGATTCCAGACCGACTTCATTGTGCAGAGAGTCTCACGATACCGAGGAATGTCTTCCCTTGTCTGTCTGCTTCAATCATTGGGAATGAATTTGCAAAATGCTCCAGGAATACTTGGTCACCTCGTTCCATGTACCTGGATAAACGAAAACACCCTTCAATCATTCGTTGCTAATCAAAAACCCCGAACTAATCTTACCAAGCCACTTGAGTAAAACATGTCTGATAAAACGTGTTCGGGTACGATGGAACACATTCAGCAATTGGAATCGGCCGACGAAAAATACTTTGCCCGTCCAAATTGTTCTTTTTGATGTAAATTCTGTAGCCCATTGGAGCTGGATCTTCCCCGATTGCCAGTGTCAGATGGTAATAGACCTAAAATTGGTCAATGGAATCAATCATCAATGCAATTTCTGAAACTAATCTGGTCTCACTTGAGCGTAAATCAAATGGAGTCCATTTTCGTGGAATATTATTGATGTCCGGTTGGAATCCAAAGAGATATCCCGATACCAGAGATCATTGAATCCAAAATGGCTACCTTCCTCTGGAAGATACCAAGGCCCGATGAGTTCTACTAAAATATAGAGACGTGTTTATTCAGCGATGGATTTTGGAATTCATGGAGAAAGCACGTACGCTCAGGTTTCTTGATGTCGACATTTGGAGCAACAGGAATCATGTAAACTGCTCTTGCTTCTGAAAATAGAAATACACGTTTTCGAAACTGGCTCAATTCAAACTACATCAGTTGAAATGCTTAACCTTTAGCAGAGAGGAAAGAATAGCAGGCAGTAAAGCCATACTTTTAGTCAAGTGCAGTGAGTAATCGCTGTAGCAAGCGCTCGCTCGAAATGGAATTGCAGCGCTGCTGAGCAAAAGTGTACCAGAAGAAGTCTTGGCAAAGAGCTTGGCTTGCGTGAGGTGAGCTCTAGCTGCTCGACGCCGTGAATTGGCAAGTTTCAGTTTAAGCCTAAGTGACTCCAGAGCATCCTTTGAGTTCCGCTTTTCATTAGACATTCGTTTACCCTTATCACGACGGTCTTTAGCTTTCTTCCCAGTACGCGGCTTGGGATCATCCGACGAAGCATTTCCAATTGGAATCGGAATGCTTGTGTTCGAGACTTCTCTCTTCAATCGCAAAATATCACCATCTTCAGAATCAACTTGACCAGTAGGAAAATGCTGCATAGGAACTTCATAATTGAGTTTCTCAGGTACGAGGCTAGGAAGACGGTTCATATCGTTAAGCGTAGCTTGGACAGTGTCCAATATTCTGCCAGTTCTGGCCAGTTCTTCCTGCAAGAGTTCATTCTTGACCTCCAAAGTGGAGATCCGACGCATCACAATGGCCGCAAAGAGGGAGAAGAGAATCAGCATTCCAACAAGGATCTTGCAAGTCTCACTCGCACGGACGAAAATTCCAGCGTTCAGCCTTACTTTAGATGGTCCTATAAAAGCAAATTGTTAACAATTGTTTGAGAGTTAATCGTTTTTAGAGACTCACGGTTTAATTTCATGTCTGACGCTTGGTATCCAATCTCTATCGAATTCCCTGCCGCAGGGAATGGAACAGGCGGACTCGGTGAGTTATCCATCATCGGGGGATGCTTCATCCTGGCAAGATGCAAAGGACCCTTGACCTCAAAATGACCTTTAGTCCAAAGAGCAGCCAAATTCAGTGCCTAAAAAAACTCTACACAATTAACAATTGACAACGCTGGCATATCGACGTCAACTATGCAGGATTAAAAAACGTCCCATTTATATGCTTTTAAAAATTTTCATTCGGAGCTAAAGTTCTGAATTTTTTCCTTTTTGAGTGAGCCAGTTTTCTGCTAGTCAAAATTTTTAAAAAAAATTCTAAAGACAAAGCACCTGCCAGAGCAGTTAATTAGTAATGTCGGTAGCATAAATTTGATGTAAATTGATGTTAATTAGCGTAATTAGTTGCTTACTTTTGTAAAACCAAAAGGTCAGTGTTGTTTGTTTTGATGGGAGAGTTCAACTGAGACTCTGAACACGAGGATTCTGCATGGGACTTTCTGCGTCAAAAATCAAACGAGATTTGACTCAAGTGAGACTGCAATTTGCGGTGAAATCTTGACAACTTTTACTAACTAAACCAAGGATTTCTAAAATTAAGGTCATTTGAAGTATCTAGGTACATCAAGGGACAATTGGGAGGTCAAGGGACCTGTATACGATACACACTCTAAGGGTTCGTGGCCATTGACCATTTTCCAAGAAGTTGGGTAAGGTACGGAAGAGATCCAAAATTACCTTCATTTCATTCATTCACTTCGACCTTTGGATCAATGGGTGCATTATTTTAAAGCAAATTGTTAACCTTCCGCGATCCCCTTGTTCCCTTCGTCCCTTTGCAGTTGCTTGAACGATTCCTAGAAAAAAGTTACCTTCTTTGCGGATACCCTTTGGTACCCTTCTGAAACCAGTACGTGATGGGTAAAACTATAATTTCTTTGTTATAGTTTTAGTGTGACTGGATTCAAGACTTGGCGATGGACCACAATGGTCATGGTCATGATGCTGACCTACTAGATAGAATTAGGGAAGGCGAGCAGCGACGGAGGAGGTCAATGAGTCCTCAGGAAGAACTCCTACATAAGAAGCATATGGAGTTCCATGAAAAGCATAAAGGTCATGAGCAGGTAAACGATGACAAGGAGGGCTGCTAAGGAGAAATGGATACTTGGAATGTTCGTTTTGATTTGCAGATGCACATGGAGATGTTCCTGATACTCATCGTGACCCTTCTAATGGCTCAAGTGATCCTTGTAGAGTGGAAAAAGAGGCACTACAGGTACGTTCCAGTGTCCAAGTCCAGTTTGTGACATTGCTGAAGAGAAATTGGACGCCATTTTTGTTTCATTTCAGGTCGTATATGATGACAACTCTAATTTGCATGTGGATGGTCCCAATCAGTTTCAGTGTTTACAATTTCTGGCTCCGTTTCATCATCTCCTGGCTCATTTTCACTGCCTTGTCTGCCTACATCTTCTCAAAGGTGTTAGAGAAACCTCTTCGATGCACGACCCCCAGACTGGTCTACAAGTGGCTCTATTTAGTACACAAAGTGTCTTGTGGAATGGGAATAGTTGGCTATATCGTGATGATGGCCACAGTGATGGGGCTAAATGTGTTGTTTGGAGCTGATCCACATACCTGGATGGACCTGGCGGTCATGCTTTTATTCTACGGGATTTATTTCGGTGTCCTGGGAAGAGATTTAGCAGAGATTTGCTCAGACAAAATGGCGCTCAAGATTGGTAAAGGGGAATACTGCTGAAGCCCACCATGGGAATGTTGGTTTCAATCGTCCATTTTTTATTTTAGGCTACTACGCAAGCGGAGGGTTCCCGTCCAAGGCTCCAGATGAGAAAATCTGTGCAATTTGTGGAAATGAACTTCTAGTCACCAGTGAAGAGGAAGGCGTCCTGGAAGATACAATCAAGCTCCCCTGTGGTCATGTCTTTCATGAATTTTGTATCCGAGGATGGTGTATCGTTGGGAAGAAACAAACATGTCCGTTCTGCAATGAAAAAGTGGATTTAAAACGTTTCATTACCAATTTCTGGGAGAGGCCACATCTCCTCTATGGCCAGTTGCTGGACTGGGTCAGATGGCTTGTAGCCTGGCAACCAGGTAAACACATTCGGAGAGAAATTTGTAAATACCTTGTAATTGTACATGAAAAGTGTATTACTTTTTATATTTTTTTCTTTCAGCGGTGTACTTCTTCACTCAAGGGATCAACTGGAGTCTCGGGTTACATTAAAATGAGCTAATTTTAACCAAATTTCGACTCAAATTCCAGTTAAGTTTATCCAAGTCATCCTTTTCTAAATTAGAAATATTAGCTGCGAGGCGATGGTAATTAATCCTGGAATTCCATTGAAAATGCACATTTCTTTATTTTTGACGTTATGTTGTTGACCCCTGAATTCCAGTAGTTATGTCCCAACCAAGTTCATTCGGAAAAGTTGACAATGGAAGGACGTCTGGCTTATTATTGATTATTATTAATGAATTTACGCGTAAAATTGTTATTGTTTTCAAGTGCAGACAGAACCACGCAGAATAAAAGTCAATTAACTTTGACTTTTTATGATTTTATTGTCACTCCAGTTCTAAATATTTCCGGAGTCAATGTCTTGTTTACCAGCTAAAATATCAAAATAGGAACCTTAAGACTTATAATAGTTTGGCACTGTTTGGGGTCAACTTTGG
Source organism: Pseudachorutes palmiensis (assembly GCA_009869845.1). Taxonomy (NCBI): domain Eukaryota; kingdom Metazoa; phylum Arthropoda; class Collembola; order Poduromorpha; family Neanuridae; genus Pseudachorutes; species Pseudachorutes palmiensis. Next base: position 74,373 of record VNWY01000032.1, on the reverse strand, counting down.
TATTTTTCGGGGTAGGCCGTTGTAAAGGCTTCCCGAGACGCCACGGTCATGACCAATTCACTTGGTCATGTCTCCTACCCTCATCATTCCAAAGAATGATTTCTCAGGTTTGATGATGGAGTATCGATTCGTTTCTAGATCACGGATTAGGATCCTGTCATTTTCCTTGAGGTAGTTGATTCCAGCAGTGTAGCAAGAGTTGCTTTTGGCAATGGTACCAGGATTCGTTTCCGTCATCCGAGTGCATGTCAAGAATGGCTCGGCGTTGATCTGCATCACGAACCCATTGATATCGTGTTGATCTATAAAATCCAGATGATCCAATTATGAAAAAAGTCCAAACAAAGGCGTCGTCTCTAGAGCACTTACCAATGTAATGAATCTGCGCGTAAATGTAGTAGAGGCCTTCCTTTTTCACAGTGACGACGCCAGTACTGGACATTACAAACTCCTTGGAGCCTTCACTTCCGGCCATCCAATCAGAAGGCTTCCATTGATTGAAAATCCCGTCAGCGTTCCTCAATCGTCCATTCCCTTCATAATGCCGATGGGAAACGCTAAAGTTACTCGCATCGGCGACAAAGTGCGCAGCCACGGTTCTAGGACCTTCAGCCCATGCCTCTGCTTGGACGATGTTCAATTCCTCTGCGTCAGAATGGACCTAAAATGACAAATAATGAAGGCGAGGTCAATTAAACTAAATGAGGCCAAAGGTCAAGGTCATTAGTCGGGCTCTGCAAACCAAAACAAAAGGGACCTTTCATTGGTTCTAAACAAAGTTTGTGTCAGGAACTGAATAAATCGCCATTAACTAGACTAATTTGGAATTTAAAATGAAACGATTCAAAAGGTTATTCATCATTTAATGAATGAAACCTAAATGCTCATTTCCATTTATTGTAGAGAATAGAAAACCGATCATCCACATTTCTACGAATCCCGTCATTATTGAAGTTTGAATGGGCGGAAGCTGTGCTCTGCTGACCTTGGTTGTTTCTAATGTGACCTTGATTGTTCTTCCTAGTGTAGGAGGAATAGGGACTGTCAACGGTTTCAACCGTGGGATAAGGATTACGTGCAAGATGGGGCAAAGGGTAGTGACCTTCAATTTGTGCAGGGGGTTTCCCCACTGATTGCGTTGGAGGGGTAGGAACAATAAACTCTTTCCTCCTTGACCTTTGGCCTTGGGAATTTAGATTTCGAGTTCTACTTCGACGTGTCCCATTTACTTTTTTGGGCTGAAGAACTGTACGTCTCCGGACGTCATCGCCGGTCTCTCCAAGGCTGTTTCTGGTGAATCCACCTTTGTAAGATCGTGATACTGCATAAGCCGAGGATTCTCCTTGAGCTGCACCTGCAGTTGCTTCCTCTGGCTCGTTCTCTTCGTCACCATCTCTGTCCTGGTGAACTCGGGCAATGACCTGGAAAAGTTAAAAATTCCAATGAAGAAAACGTTCTCTTTTAGAAGTAGAATAAGCTTTTGTACCTCTCCGTCTCCTTGTCCGATTTTTTTCAAAGGAGGGTACGGATAGGAGGAGCGGTGCTGTGTATTCCTTGGGTAGTATCCTCCTCCCCCTGTGGCAGGTACCCTTGAATTCCTGACGATGACATTTGGACTGGCTTCAGCGGAGTGTGCACCGTCATGGGCTCCGTGACGGGACGCTCTCCGGGATGCAACGGCACCGGAATAGTGCTGTGAGTATGGTGAAGAAGTCCGAGTGTAAAACGGGATTATACGACTATTTCCTCCAGTGTTTTGTCCATCGCTGGAGTCTCCGGATTTTACTTCCAGGCGTCGCCTGACACTGGCTCCGGTTGTCGTTGCTTCCTCCTCCCCTTCAGCCCAAGCAGCAGAAGAGCGATGATACGCTTGCACATTTGATCCTTCTGACTCTACAAAGTCAGCCGCCTTTGGCTCTCCATGGCCACCTAAAAATCATTAAGGTCAAGGTGAAATTCCAGGCACTTGGTGACCCCTGAATATCCTGATTACCTGTTGTAATCAAAGACTCGTAGAGTCTCAGGCCTTCGCTTTCCGTAGATCCAGGTGATTTGTTTTCCTTTTTAGTAGTGGCATAAGATCCTTCTAAAATGGCAACTCCGGCTTTGTTTCGTACAACATTTGGTCCGTGCGTGGGTCCATGATAGGCTGGGATTTGACGCTTACTTCTTCTGCCCTTCTGAACTTCCTATTTCAAAAAGAAGGGAGCATTCAGAGTCAATTATAAAAAGGCCTCGTGATTGAACTTGACTTGTGTGATGAAGTTAAATTTAGCAAAGTGGATAAGTGGCAAAGGGCCTTGGCATTTGAGCACACGGGACGCGCAGCAGCTCACGATTTATCACAATCCTAACCTCGCCTCGCCGCAGTTTGAGTTTGACAACTTTATCTTAATGTACTTTAAAAGTTCTGGAGATTCTTTCATTTCCAGATCTCACCTAAAGTCATCCTGAGTGGATTGGTTTTGATGGTTGACAATAAACATGAGGAGATCAAGTCAAAGGTCAGTGTCAATGGATGATTGGGAGTCACTGCTTGAGAAAGGAGATTACACGCGCGAACCTAATGAATGCCAAAAAACCAAACTTCTGTGGAAATCTCTTACGCCAAAAACAATTTCCTTGGCTTCGTGCTCGTCATCATCTTCGTCGTCGTCACCTTCTCCACTGTCGTCATGCAAGGGAAGTCCCATGTCATCTTCATCTTCGTAGCTTCCGGTATCTTCATCATCTCGGACATCCGCTGGCGTGGATTGGTCCATAACCTGCCGATGATGATCCTCAACTTCCAACTGCTGCTCAAAGAAAATTGACAGTTCGTTCTCCAGAGCATAAATCCGGTTTTCCATTTGTGCAAATTTTGACTCATATCTGGAAATGAGTCCAATTGCTAGTCCTGTCACAAGCAGGAGGAGCACAAGGGCAGAGATGAGGGCAAAAAGTCTTCCGCAGGTGCAAGAGGAAGCAACTGGTGGCCGGCTGGATGTCACTTCCGGTGACGGCGGAGGTGAGGGGTACTTCCCCTTCCCCTGTGGCAAGAGTACCTCTGTGAATTCGGGTTTCATCCCGACTTAGTTTACTTTGGCTATGCTATTCAGCAAACGGTTTCACTTCAAATTCGAAATTGCAAGTGAGTCTGCCAGCGTCTGATGCTAAGCTCTTTTTATACCGTCCTCGCACCCTGAGTCGGAGATGAGTCGCAGCGATCCCTGCGTTTATTTGGAAAGCCTGGCTGATAAAAATGACACTATGATTAATCCCCTTCTTAGTTTTAATGGGAGCTTGTTTACTACTAAACTCACACTTTCAAAGCCTTTTAGCTATTGGACCATCCAAAGAGGTTTTGGCGTCACCACAGCGCGTCAAAGAACTCAGGCGCCCTGTCACTTGACACTCATCGCTTTGTGGCTTCCAGCCCATTTCCTCCTACAAATAAAATAAATTGATGGCACAAATAAATAGTCAAAATGTAATCCAGTGGCGGAAGAATTAGCCGTCCTCATTCTTCCGAGATTTCGGGTCATGAACTCAGTACCGAATGGAAGTATTTGATAAATGTGTCATCAGAAGCTTCGAGATTTTCAGGTGGATTAAAATGGTCTGAGAATATGTCGTCGTTTGTCATGGGGAGGCCAACCCCGAACCTTTTACTTGGGGACATGCATAAATGTTTGAGGCCTTTGTGCCCTTGTGACCTTTTGAGAAGGCGTCTGCCACCCGTTTGTTGGGTGCCCAGAGCGCGGGACGTGGACCCCCCTTCTCGTTAGGCTCCCCACTTCGAGCGGGGAGTGTAGCCTGACTCCAGCCCCCACCCTGTGCACCCACTTGTGGGTGGGCTGCGAGGACCGCAGCCGAGCAATGAAGGATCCACTGTGGGGTCCCCAGAGCCCCGCTAGACTCCATCCACGCCGCCACCGACGCCCCCTTCCGAGGACATCCCCCACCGGCGTGAGGTAAGTGGGGGTCTGCATTGCCCCAGCTTCAGCCAGCCTTGACCTGAAGGAGACCCACCTGGAGCTTTGTCGGGAGGCGGTGGTGGTGTGGGGCGAGACTGGCCCAACTCAAACCTCCCTCACCTCGCGCACGGCGTCCCCATCAAGGCACTCACAGGCACCACTACGCTCTTGCCTAACTCAATAAACAAACTTTTATCAAATTAACTATTCCAAGAAAAACTCAACGGCGTCCAAGTTAGGAAACTATCAGAAATGCCACAAAAATATGAATAACTCTTAAACTATTCAAAATTATGCAAATCCGTTTCCACTGTTGAATGACCCGTGTCAAAGGTCATCTTTTGACATCAAAGTTTCTAAATTTTAACTATAAACATCCACTTTAAAACGCATTTAAAATGTGCGTTTTGTCTAACTTTTATTTTAATATCCAATATTAAAAGTTTTAACTGTCTCTGTTCTTGATCACTTTTCTGCACCGTAGTGCCCTTTGTGCTTTGTTCCGCCGAGGCTGACCTTGACCTTTCAAAATGCATGTTTACAACAGGAATTTTGAGTTTCCTAAAGGGCCATTTGGTGTTGCTGAATATCATTTTAGACCAACGTTTTCCCTTTAGAAACTTCTGGTGGCGTTCAAGTCATACAACCACCTGACCCTATTTTTAACATTAAGATTACGATAAAACATGGCTGAGGTTGGGGGTGGACAGGTGGACTTTACCATTAGTAAAATATAAACCTAGTGCATGCATTAGATTCATTTTGGAGGGATTTTGGGTAAACAAAGAATTTCTGGAACGGACCAATGGGAGAGCAGGATTCGGGAAACTTAGCAAAAGGACGCCTCACTGGTCAAAAGAAAGGCTGTAAAGCAGTTGCCATTTCATTGCAGTCAAGGCAGGAGTGAAGGAGCACTTGGTCAATCCACAACCACTGGAGGTCAACGATTTCTAAGAAATGGAATCAGCTGCACAACAAGTCAACGCGTCTCAGATCGTTGTCACCATCTCGGAGGAGACACCGTTCCTAAGACAATTTAACCGAAGAAGGTACTGCTGAGCCTGATACCCCTTCTGTGACCTCTGACATTTCAACAGGAACAGGCGACATCCGAAAAAGTAAGGGTGATGGCAACCTTGAAATCGGACGGATCGACAAAGACAAGAATATTTACTGGATCGAGAACATCGTTGCGGGTTGGTACAACAAGCCAAAAACGGAAGTCTGGTTCTTGGCCAAATGGTGGGAATGGGACGAGTAAGTTATTCTTCCTTTGTTCTAATTAATTCATAACCAATTGGTTAAAGGTTATGATGATGGATAAAATAGTAAATTGGAAATATGTTTTGATTTAGTCAATTCAATACTTGGGAAAGGATGGATACTTTGCAAGAGGATTGTCCACAGCTCATCCAGAGATACTTTGAAGAGGAACGGGAAAAGAATAACGGCCGTTTGACTGGGACGGTACAGACGTTGGAGAAGGCGTACAACAACCTTCTGAAGGGCGGAAGTAAACCTGGGAAGAAAAGAAAGTCACGCCCCGTCTCCGGAGAAAGTGGACGTTCTTCGCCCCCACCTAAAAGGAAATGTATCAGACAGGGCAAGACTTTCGTCAAGGCCGGGAGCCGATGGAAGCGTCAGTCGTCAAGTCGTTTCTGCTCATCCGCCCGCGGACTCAGTCCTTCGAAAGTCTACCAGGATCAAGACTCCGAAGGCCCTTGCCACTGATTATACTGTATCTGTCACGTCTGCTGGACAACTGCAGACCCAATCTTGTTCAGGAGCGGGTATCAATGGGATCGCCAGCTCTGCTCTTCCACCCGGTAACAACAAGACCAAGTCAATCTTTTCAATTTCCGACGACCATATTCCAAATTCCCTACTTGCTAAAACCGGACCGGCATTCTGCCTCGCCGCCCCGTTCACTGGGATATGTATCATTGACTTTCCCAGGGAACCTTCGAGAATTTCCTGAAACAGCGGAAGCAGAGGCCAGAGGTCTCTTGACATACACTCATCCGAACGGAAAAGTAAGTTAGCCTTATTAAACTGATTTTATTCTACTCTAATTGTTATTCTTTCCACAGTGCTATCCATTTTGGCCGGTGCGGAAGGCTGGGCAGGCTTTTGAACGAGAACCGAATATTCCACCAACCTCGGGTACGCTCATCTCCGAGCTCATTGGCACTGGGTTCATCATTAAATTCGAAGGGATCAAGCAGAAGTACATGGTCCGATATGAAGATACTGTCAAGTACTTCCAGCCCTGCTTGGAAAATTACTTGAAGCAGAAGAACTACCAGGCCTCAGCATCATAATCTTCAAATCTGATTGCTTTGAAGGGGAGTAGTTGCGCTAGTTTGTAAGTACATGTGAATGTATCCGTGCAATGAAATTGGGCCAACATTAGGTACACCTTTTGATTTCCAGTTGACAAAGGGAAGCATTGTAAAGCTCTTTTTATAAGTTGCTTCCGCGTGTGTTATTTTTACTCTGAAATTAGATGACAGAGTCAAGGTCAACCGTATTTTTAGAGTTCATTCCGGCACACTGACGCCGTTTTCCTTTCATTTCTTCCAAACTAAAACGGTATTTTCCATATTTAGTTGTTTACGTTGACGATTCTCTTAAATGAATTAACAATACTGTGCGTGATAGCCAATTGTTAAGTCCCCTTCTAACTGTATTTTCAGGATTTCATTAAACTCTCCTTTCCGGGGTTATGGCCTGGCCCCATTGTTACAAAACGTCCTGATTATGTTTTTGTTTTTCATCAATAGCCAATTGTTAAGTCCCCTTCTAACTGTATTTTTAGGATTTCATTAAACTCTCTTTTCCGGGGTTATGGCCTGGCCCCATTGTTACAAAACGTCCTGATTATGTTTTTGTTTTTCATCAAAATTGAACTCATCGTATGGCAGTCAAAGGTCTAGACAAACTATGTAAATCCATCGACGACTTGCCAATAATCTTAATCGTCAACACATCCATCAAAATGAATCAGAGGCGACACCGTTTCCTCATGAAAAGTGAATGTCCCTTTAACAACTTAATTTTAGTGTCCTATTATGTCTCAATATGCGTCGCAAGGGGATTGATGTTGTCCTATTCAAGTCAAGATTCCCATCAATTGGTTACAAGAATCATCCCGGACAAAGGGAGGACACCAACTGCTCATTCTACGCTAAAAATAACATTGGAAGATCAATTGAGCAGTTGACCAATGGGCAAGAACCAGACACACGCTTCCTTCAAAGTTTCTCTTCCTTTTGTTCCCTATAAAGCGTATTGGAACGTGTGGACAATCCTCAGCCACAAGGACCCGGGACACGCACGTGTCGCTTAATTTCCAAAATGGACTTCGGCAAAAGGGCCCTTTGACATGAGGGATTTGAGTCTGGTGGAAGTGACAACGTAATTAGGGATGATGCCAAAATAAATGATGTTGAGAGTGTGGGCGTTCTAATTCGGGTTGAATGGACAGAGAAGGGTCGCCTTCTGCTAGCTGTCACTGTCCCTTGTAATCATGATGGCAAATGAAGGGATTAACCACCACCACCGGTGTAGGTCCACTTCAAGGATCAAAAGCTGAAGCGATACTTTGGAACCAGACGGTTAGCGTCTGGTCAGCGCTTTCTCTTGACCTACTTTTAGTTGGACTAAGTTGGACAGACAGTCATCAAATGCTCATCGATAGTGCAAAAATGTTTTACAAAAGTGGTCCACAAGCATTGGAATTTCCAGGTGAAATGTCCTTGACGAACGCTCGCCGATGCGTCGTTTCTTTTTGCGATGAATGGCCAAAAAGTCTCTGCCTGATTTTTCCATTTCAGATAGCTCTGCAGTTCTCCGATAATCAACTAAACGCACTTAAAACCCCATTCGTTGTCCATTCTAAAGCCAGTGGCCAAGAGTCGAAAAACTGATGATAATTTTAAGTTTTATAGCGGGCGACCAGATAAAAGGGTTCCTCCAGAGTCCCTCTGATTGGTCTAGGCCTAGGATTGGTTCAAAGTCAGATTGGAAGGAAAGTCCCCCCGATATTTCCAACCCTATCGCAGACAACCGAGGATTTACATACCGATTTCAGGAAATATTAAGACCTAGGGAAAGATAATTATTGGATTTCAGTCCCTCAGTAGACTAGGTAGGCACAGAGGTTAATAAGCGTCGTCTCTCCATCGTCAGTTCCTCTGAGGTGTTCTTTGGAATGAGTTACGAAGGGGGCAAAGTGGAATCTGCTGGAACGAATGACCCGTGCCTTGATCACCGGGTCATGGAGGACTTTCGTCAGATTGGAAGTATTAGCAGTCGACCTAGCAGTAGTGGAACGAGCACAACGAGCGGATCATGTACCTCCTGTCACCTCTGCGGCTACGAGTCTGGAAGGCAATCAAATCTCAAGCGTCACATGAAGACTATGCACGAGATGAATAATTTCAATCCTTTCCATTGCTGCTCAATTACGTAAGTAAAAACTAATTAAAAACGAATCATTCCTTAGACGCCGTTGACACTTTTTAATGTAGATTTCCAGTGATGAAAAATTCCTTTCGCATTAGATTTTGATTTGATCTTCTTTTTGCCTTATTTTGTACCTTAGATTTCCTGACAAAGCAAAGTACCGTGAACATACCCGCCAATTTCACCGGAATGGACATGCCTGTGTAGTATGTCAACGAACCTTCAGCCGCCGTGCGCTCCTTCGTCGCCACCAAAGTGTCCACACTGGGTTCAAAGAATTCACCTGCCACATCTGCCCTTACGCTTCTTCACACAAGTCAAATCTAGAGCGTCACATGAAGATCCACGGCGGTCATCCATTCCGTAGTCGCCGATTGAATAGTCCAGTGACACAAACACCGGATTCGACTACAGCAATCAATTCGCCATCAGGGACGCCGGAATGCCCGTTGCTTCGGAATATCCTGAAAATCCATCCATCATCTCTGGAATCAAAAAAGAAACCAAAGTTGAGTCACTCCATTGAATCAATTTTGAGTCGGAAGGAAGTACGTCCAGTAAGGAAGTGTCCCAGCCCGTCGATGCCACTGTGCCTGGTGAAATCCGAATTTCCGTCAGGGATTCCGGAAGAAGGGCAATTGACGGGTGTCCCAGCACCTTCAGAATCCCTGCCAATCACGCCGGGTGTTGACAGTGGTGCAATCATAAATCATCCTAGGCTACCCTTCATGTCCACATCCTTCACACCGGATTACAGAAGTCAACAAGGAAGCGTCGTCGGCTTGCTTCCTTGGAGGCTTCCTTACTGGTGGACTTGTCCTCAGGATTTACGGATTTCCCCATCAGCTAATTACCGTTCCTACCCGCAACAAATTGTGTGGGGCCCATACATAACTCATCCGCACATTGTAACCACTAATTATTTCTACCCTCCTCAAAATGACAACAATAGGTAGGTCCTATTGTTGTGATAATACCCTTTCACTCATCCCAATTTAGCATATTTCACCTGTTGTCTTCCAAATAAAACCTTAGCTTAGCAAATGTTGAACTCTAAGGTTCAGTTATACTCTGTAAAACGTTACAATCACTTTTGTAATTTTATAGTTAGAATAAAAGTAAAGTAATTCAGCTAATTTCCATGGGAAAGCGATGGACCAGCGATGAAGTTTTTCTTTCAACAAACCCTTGGACCCGACACTATTGCCAAAACTCTCCAACGGGTGCTGGAATTTCGTGGTCAAGCAGGTCAAGCACGCTTTCTCGTTTGACAGTTTTCCAGTTTTAAAACGTTCATTGAGCCATGTCAGAAAAGAATCCTCCTCCTGATTCCACAACCAGTTTCAGTAAGTATTCTATACTTTGTTTAGCTTTTGAACTGTAAATACCAATGAACTTTTTGGAAACGTGACAGTGACTCCCGAAGGTGGACATGGTGACTCAAGGGATCGCTTCAACATTGAAGAACTAGGGGAAGATTGGACTACAATGCGTATAGGCGATGTCACGTTCCCATACGCGTCTGGACGATCGAGACAGAAGAAACCTCATAAGGAAGCATCAGAATGCATTATGTCATTCATTTGTGGAATTTGCTTCAGCGTTGTAATTGAGGTACACACGAGCGAACAGCTTTTAAAAACCGCTGTTGTAAAAGCCATCTTTGTCTTTTCCAGGCCACGGTTCCAGCTTATTGCGGGCACTTGTTCTGCAAAGGATGTATTGAAAAATGGAAGCAAAGGATGAACGCTTGTCCGATCTGTCGTAAATCTCTCAAACTCCTCACCCGAGTCTACGCAATTGACAAAGCAGTAGAGGAACACTTCCTCAAAAATGCTTCGATGGACGAGCGAAAGAGCTTCATCGACGCTCAGCGCTCCAGAGTGATGCTTCTCCACCAGAAGCTATTGCGGGAGAAGAAGAGCTGGTTCCGGTCTTTCTGGCAGGAGTGTGAAACAATTCGTTTCACGTACATCTCCAAGGGAGTCTTCCGTGGCACTTGGCGCACTATCCGTAGGCTCTTTCGTCTTACTCGGTTTTCATTCCCGAAGGTTCTCCTTGGATTCCTCTTTGGAGTTCTGGTCACCAGTTGCATCTACGGTGATTGCAATTTCGTGGTGACTTGGTGGAATTCCGGAGTCACTTTCATCCGGAAAATCGTGTGTCCGGTTGACCTATGTCCAGTTCCAGTTGAGCCTGTTGCTACTTGCAGCGGCGGTGGACTATGGAGTTGGCTAACAGAAGCATATTATGGAAAGTCCGGATGTAAAAACTAAAATATTGAAATGGAAATATATGGAAAGACTTTTGAGTATCCAATTTTAATTAATTTTCATCAATTAATTTCAGGTTTTTGGACAATTAATTACATCAATTAATTTCACTGTTGAGGAGATAGAGTAAAGAACCGTCGCATTTTCTCAACGCGGCGACAGAATCAGGTCACATTTTTCATGGGATTTTTTCACCGTTTCTCGGATTTTCACCAAAATTTGCCAGTTAAAGTGACTGCAATTTAATAATCAAGGGGTCAACCGGGGTCAAACTAGGTAAGCTTCCTTTTGTCACTCTTGAGCAATCATAATCCTGAACCTTGAGCCTTGTGCCAAGTTTATTGGGTCAATTCTTAAAAGTGACCTGTCATTGCGCCAATTCTTTTACGTGCATTTTTCATGATTAATTTTAACTTGCTTTGGGGGTTAATTACCATTTGTCAGTGTAAAAAGTGTAAGGTTTTTAGTGATAGCTTAAAGGTTTTCAGAGTACCGACCGAATGACTGAGTCAAAGCTACTCGAAGGTGACAAGGATGAATGGTTTTACCATTCACTGGAGAGGTTAGTTTATCATTAAAATATCCATTTTTATTCATGTTTTGTATTTTGAATTTTGAACAGGTACAGGAACTTGTACATGTTTGAACTGGAGTTTCCAGTCGACGCTATCGAGGTCATCAATGAAGTTAGCATTTGTCTATCTGGGATCCAGAACTTTTCAAAAAAGTGTGAAATCCTCCAGCTTTATATTCCACCGAAATGACAAGGATGAATGGTTTTACCATTCACTGGAGAGGTTAGTTTATCATTAAAATATCCATTTTTATTCATGTTTTGTATTTTGATGATTAATTTTGATGCAGGTACAGGAACTTGTACATGTTTGAACTGGAGTTTCCAGTAGACGCTATCGAGGTCATCAATGAAGTTAGCATTTGTCTATCTGGGATCCAGAACTTTTCAAAAAAGTGTGAAATCCTCCAGCTTTATATTCCACCGAAACTTCTTCCAAAGGATGTAGAGGAAGGGCTCTGCAAGGATAGGGATTTTACGATCGTCAGTGGAGGATATGCTTCAGCTAGAATTCTGCAGGTAATCTTAACTTTAGGGGTTGAAAATGATTCACTACAGAATATACTTGGTTTAGATCAAATCCGTACCTGCTGTGGAGAATTTGGTAGTGACGACTCAAGTTGGGGTCAACGGGGTTACTTTATTTGAATTGGGAGACGATGAGCACGGTAGGGAGTCTATAAAACCATTCATAAGTGCACAATTTCTATTTCTGGTGTATTTTTGTTAGCGCTGATAAAAGAAAAGGCTACTCTGGATGTCCCAGAGGGTTTGGGAGCTGGGACCATTGATGGGACTGGAAATCGCTTCATCGCAACAGGAACGCGAGGAACTAATCTTTATGAATGGAAATTGGACCAAGCTACTGACAACTACGGAATGCTGAGCTATAAACTTCCTAAAAACCAAGGCGAACTGACGAAAGTGAAGTATTGGGATGACAATTCAATTTCATTCTGCACGGAGCGTGGAGTCGTTGGAATGTTCGATACTCGGAGCTCCACTATCCCCATTCAATTCAAATCAAGCAAATCCGAAGATCAACTTGCAGGAATTCAGTTTTCACATGACATCGATTATGCCAAGAACAAAGTAGGAGTAGTGGATTCCTGCGGTGGCTACGAAAGCTTTGACATTCGGAACCCACCCCCAAATGATACTGCTGCTACTTCCAGAATACTTTTGCCAGGATGGACAAAGAGTGACGGCGTCCTCTCTGGAAAATTTAATCTCCAGTATGATCCTCATAGTACGGAACAAGACATTTGTAACTTTATCGTCACTGGATTGAAGGAAGACGTTGTCCAGATTTACCAAGAGCGACAGAATGAGATCTCGCCGTTGTTCATCCATGACGGGCATTCAAAAGTGGTGACGCACGCACTCTGGCATCCAACGAGCGATCGACTCCTTCTCTCTTGCTCAATCGATGCTGTCTTGCATGCTTGGCAGTATCAGGAAACTGACCCCAAGGAACCATCGACAACGGTCGAAGATCACGGATCTGCTGATACAAATGAGAAACTCATTCCAACCGAACCATCGTCACCGTCTCCTCCAGTCCATTGACTTACACTGTCCTCAATTCTATTTCTGAATTTTGAATAAAAATAAATCTTTAGCATTCTGCGTTGTGTTTACTTTCGATAAGGATTCTGTGTGAAATTGCGCAACGCATGTGGCTTGGTGGACTCATTTTCGAAGGAGATTAAAGTGTGCTGACGTCCTTGTCTATTTTTGACAGCAGGGCTTTCATTTGACTTCCTGAACTTACCATCATCACGCGACACTGAATTAAACCCTGTTGGTTCACAGTTTATGAATGGAGATGGCTTCCCAGCTCTTCAGATTGACAGCACGTCGCCAATGTCGCCTCAACACTAACCGTTTCCTCACCACTTGGTCTCCACTTGCAACTGCCTTCAATACGAAGCCAACGAAAAAACTTAGTTTCGGAGGGAAGGTCAGTGCAGAAAATTCATGATGAAATGGACTCTTAATTTTTCCATTTCTAATTTCCAGCAAGGTTTATTTGGCATTGAAGAATTGCGAGACTCCGGTGGATTCCACTTGCTCAAGGAAAATGCTGTAATTGAGTGTGACATGTTGGTAGAGGAGTGTATGTCACCCAATCGGAGACGACGAATGGTCGAAGTATTTGATCATCTCTCAAATACGCTATGTAAAGTAGCCGATATGGCCGAATTCGTTAGGGTTGCTCACCCAGATAGTCGCTACGCTCAAGCTGCCGAAGGAGCTTGCCTGTCTATAAGTCGCCTTGTCGAAAAGTAAGTAAAAATAGTTTCCCAATCCATAATTTACTTATAATGAGTTTTACGTTCCAGGTTGAATACAAATCGGGAACTGTACTTGGCCTTGAAGAATGTCACCGGTCACAACGACACGTTGGAGACAGACGCAGTGGATGAGCATGTCGCCAATTTATTTTTGTCAGATTTTGAACAAAGCGGAATCCACTTGGATAGTCAGAAGAGATCGGAAATTGTCTATTTGAATGAACTAATTCTCTACACTGGACAACAATTTAGTTCCAATTCTTCTAGAAATGTTTCAGCGAGGAGAGACACGCTTCCTTCTGGAGTTCGTTCCTAGTAAATAAGACTTCTTCAGTATCATACCACATCTAAAATAATTTCCCATTTTGATATTAATTTTATAGCTTTCAAGTGGACGGAGACAATCTTGTGGTAACTGGATTGTTCTCGGATTCAACCGCGGAAAAGGTTCGGGAAACTGCGTACAAAACATACTTACGACCAGACACTGCCCAAGACGAACTTTTGGTGACTCTACTCACGGCACGAAACCAACTGGCTGATGTCTGTGGATTCCCGACTTATGCTCACAGGTCAGTTATCCATCCATATCATCGATAAGCTGAAGATGAAAACTGCTTTTTTTATTTGCAGAGCCCTTCAAGGCAGTTTGGCTGAATCTCCGACACTCGTTGCCAAATTCCTGGAGGACTTGGCTGACAGACTTTACCCCAGAGCCGAGACTGACTTTTCTCTGATGACACGGATGAAGGGGAGTTTGGTACAAGTGTGGGACCCTCCGTATTACATGGCAGAAGCTAAGCGAATTCTCCTGAATGTTGATCGATCTGATTTCATGCCGTACCTGTCTGTTGGTGCCTGTATGGACGGGCTAAATCTTCTGTGTCAAACACTCTTCAACATTGAATTGAAAAATGAAGAAGTGGAGCCAGGGGAGGTGTGGGATAACGATGTCTGTAAATTAGCAGGTAAAGTACATATGGAATGTGGAAATAAGGAAAGGTAAAAAGTTTATCTGTGACGCAGTTGTGCATAGGACTGAAGGGAAACTGGGACACATTTTCTGTGACTTTTACGAGCGTCAAGGCAAGCCGCATCAAGACTGTCATTTTACAATTCAAGGAGGGAAAGAGCTCAGCGATGGATCTTACCAGGTTTCTGATTTGACAATTTAAACTTCAAGTTCCGATTTAATTTCAGTAAATTCTTGCAATTCCAGAATCCAATTGTCGTCCTGATGCTCAACTTCCCTAGGATAAATGGGAATTCACCGTCACTCCTTACTCCCTCAATGGTGGATAATTTATTTCATGAAATGGGACACGCCCTCCATTCAATGATGGCAAGAACAAAGTACCAACATGTAACTGGAACTCGATGCACCACTGACTTTGCCGAAGTCCCTTCAATCCTGATGGAATATTTTGCATCTGACCCAAGAGTGCTAGCCACTTTCGCTCGTCATTACCAAACCGGTGAAACCATGCCAGAGGAAATGCGTCAAAAGTATTCTGTGGCCAAACACGTCTTCGCCGCTTCGGACATGCAGATGCAAAATTTCTACGCAGCTTTGGATCAGACGTTACACACTGATAGGTATCCTCTGGAGAAACCTACGATCCAAATTCTGGAAGAAGTTCACACAAAGTTCTACGGATTGCCATACGTCCCACAAACCGTAAGTTGATTCCTCCACTGTGTGAAAACTGGAAGTCTTAATATTTAATTTTCCGAAGGCTTGGCATCTCCGGTTTGGTCACCTAGTTGGCTATGGAGCGAAATATTATTCCTATCTCATGTCACGGGCAGTGGCTTCCTGGATCTGGCAAGAATGTAAGTTGCCCCAGAATCTTCCTTCTTTTTAATTCTTCAGTAAAAACTTCATTTTGCTTTCAGACTTCGCCGAGGATCCACTGAATTCAACAAACGGTGAGAAGTATCGGCGAGAAGTTTTGGCCCACGGAGGTGGCGTCCCGGCAAAGCGTCTAGTCTCTTCCTTCCTTGGAAAAGCAATTACATCCGACAATTTGACGCACGCCCTGATCTTCGATTTAGACTCAAATCAAAAAAGGCTAGATAAGTTCTTAGGACGGAAGTAATTGAGCTTAAAATTGTGCTTAAATCCAATACTCAATTGCGAAACAGTGAAAGGGTTTGTATTTTTTACCATTTCGAAGTGTTAATTTCTCAAACGTTTAAATTCATCCGCAGCCCTTAACGTAAGACCCAAGGTTATGGTTTTAGCTAAAATTTTTACGCTTAAAAGTCGTTTCAGAATCATTAAAATTTGACATGCCTCTAAATCCAATTTTGTAGATTGCTATTTGCAGGCTCACAGCCAACGTTTGTTCTCCCTCAGCTTCCTTCCTCCAGGGGTTGCCCTGGACAAAAACAATCGGAACAGACAGCTTGGGATCTCGTTATTCATGCTGGACAATCCCAATATGGTGGTCCACAAAACTAATCGAAGAACGTACGCATCTCTCGAACCGTGTGGAAGTTAAATAAAAAATATGTCAGAAACGCACGCCATTTTTCGTTTCCCCGAAGGCCACATTTCGCCTCTCAAATGCACCACTCAGATGCGTTGCATTTATTGCGATATATTCCTTGAATTTTGATTTAATGAAACGTGGGAGGGGTCGAGTCCAAATCAGCAAGGGCTGCAGAATCGTGATGCTGATTAGAACCGTCATCGAAGGAACTCGGAATTGAGATGCTTCGTTTTGATTGGTCGCAGAGGCTTATTCTGAAACGAGAATAGAAATGAGATTCCGCAGAATTTCCGGCTAATTGGTTTGGCTTACGCAATTGGTTTGATTGTTGCGAGCATGAATTCTCAATTGCTGGACCGGATGGACGAAGAATCACCCTTCGAAGGCTGAGGACTTTGGCAACATGTCTGAAGCTGTCAAGAATAGGAGGAGGAGCATCTACAAAAATCCCGGCCTCTCCACGAATCAGAAGGCCCCTTGCGATCCGCAATGCTTTCTCGGTTGTGTCGCTGAGTTTAGGGTCGGCGGCGTAGGCACCTTTGGAAACTTCTTGGGCACCGCTGAGGATCTTGCTGTAAGCACGTATAACCAAGTATCCAGAAGCTTCATATTCAGCATCAATTTTTGAGAATAAAGTCATATCTGCGTCTTGGGCGAAATAAATCATGACATTTCCACCGTTGGCCTCCTGGACAAACGGATCAGAATCAGTACGAAGTTGCAAGTAAGAAAACTTCTGACACTTGGGGCATTTCCCCATTTTGGCTGCGGCGTTACACCCAGTTTGGCTGACTTTGACATGGAACCCAATCTCGTTTTTGGCCCCGCCTTCAGTGACGTTGATTTGAAATTGCGATGGGATTTGTTCCTTGCAGTAGGGACAGGCCAACATAGCGCTATCCTCGAGACTAGTCAGATTTGCTGCCGCTGCAGATTCTGTCGAGTTAACAACTGCGGTGAATGTTTCAACAAACTCCTCGATCTCGCGAAAGATGTCCATTCCTTCGGGTATCACATCCGGATGGTACCAAGCGAATTCGATCAAGAAGTTCAGCATGAACAGCAAGGCTGTCTGAAGAAATTGCTGTGCAAGTTCAAATGCAGCAGCTTCGTCTAGCTTTTCTAGCTGAAGGGAGAGAGCTACTCTCTGGTCAATCAACTCCGCCGCATCGCTCAA
Organism: Pseudachorutes palmiensis; assembly: GCA_009869845.1. Classification (NCBI taxonomy): domain Eukaryota; kingdom Metazoa; phylum Arthropoda; class Collembola; order Poduromorpha; family Neanuridae; genus Pseudachorutes; species Pseudachorutes palmiensis. Next base: position 57,134 of record VNWY01000032.1, on the reverse strand, counting down.
GTCAGTGATTGCTTGCTTAAACGCTTTAACTTCTGGCGTGTCGGATTCGGTAGAAAGATGGGACATTGTTCAGTCAACTATTCAAGGAAGAATAACAAACGTTAAAATCCGTGTTAAATTAGCATCCGGCATCATTACCTTTCTTGGTCAGACTTCCTCCACGGTGAATTTTGATAATTTGGACTAAGATTTCTGGATTCGATCTTTCCACTTCCAGCGGCTGTGCACCGTCACCGCTATTTTTGTCTGCTCCCGGCTCCTAACAAACATTCAAAAATGGAGTTATGGCAATCGTTTAATTTAAGAATCGAATATCACTTTTTGAAACTTGAACGCCACCAGAAGTTTCTAAAGGGAGAACGTCGGTCTAAAATTATATTCAGCTACACCACGTGAACGTTTCGGAAACTCAAAATTCCTGTTGTAAACATGCATTTTAAAAGGTCAAGGTCAGCCTCGACGGAACCAGGGTTCCTTGACGGAACAAAGCACAAAGGGTACTACGGTGCAGAAAAGTGAGCAAGACCAGAGACAGTTAAAACTAGTTTTATTCCATGTTAAAGTAAAAGTTAGAAAAAACGCACATTTTAAATTCGTTTTAAATTACATGTTTATAGTTAACTATTTAGAAACTTTGATGTCAAAAGATGACCTTTGACATGGGTCATTCAGTGATGGAAAGGGATTTGCATAATGTTGAATAGTTTAGGAGTTATTCATGTTTTTGAGACATTTGTGATGGTTTCACAACTTGGACGCCGCTGAGTTTTTCTCAAGAGAGTTAATTTAATTAAAGTTGTTTTAGTTTAGTTTTGTTTTAGTTTTTGTTGTGGGTTTGGCAAGAGCGTAGTGGTGCCTGTGAGTGGCTTGATGGGGACGGGCTGCTTGAGCTGAGGGAGGTTTGTGGTGGGCCACTCTCGCCCCACACCACCACCGCCTCCCGACAAAGCTCCAGGTGGGTCTCCTTCAGGTCAAGGCTGGCTGAAGCTGGGGCAATGCAGACCCCCACTTCCTCACGCCGGTGGGGGATGTCCTCGGAAGGGGGCGTCGGTGGCGGCGTGGAGGGAGTCTAGCGGGGCTCTGGGGACCCCACAGTGGATCCTTCATTCCTCGGCTCCGGTCCTCGACAGGGTGGGGGCTGGAGTCCTGCTACACTCCCCGCTGCAAGTGTGGAGCGACACGAGAAGGGGGGTCCACGTCCCGCGCTCTGGGCACCCAACAAACGGGTGGCAGACGCCTTCTCAAAAGGTCAAAGGGCACCAAGGCCTCAAACATTTATGCATGTCCCCAAGTAAATGCTTCGGGGTTGACCTCCCCGTGACACAATAATTTGCCCCCATATTTGCGCTAGATTTTATTCATTCAACGCGGTGAGCCGTACTATGTGCGGTGTGGACATTTCAGCGCCGTTCCAGCACTGCTGCGGGGCCTATGAATTTTCGGTGTCTTCCACAGACTGCGACTGCCTGAAATTCTCACCCTCTTGCCGCCTCACTGGTCTGCTGAAAACAACATTCCAAGACTGTCAATTTAACTAATTAATCAATTCATTCATTTCTGAATTAACCTTGGACCTCATCGTAAAGCCATGCAGCCGGTGCTAATTATCCATGGTGGTGCAGGTACGTTATTTGGACTAAATTGTCAACACCGGCATTTTAATTCCGAATTTCTAATTTACAGGGAATATAATTGACTCACGAGTCCAAGGCAAGTTTGACGGGATGAAGATAGCAATCCGCATTGGATATAGACTGCTGCTGGAAACTGATGACCCGATCCTAAGCGTGGAAAGAGCTGTCAATGTCATGGAGAATTTACCTGCATTCAATGCTGGTTTGTCAGAGTAGCCCTTTGTCAGCGATTGACATTACCAATGTTTTTTAGCTTTGAAACTTGTTTTTAGGGTATGGATCTGTCTTGACGGAGACTGGAGAAGTGGAAATGGACGCCTTGATTATCAACGGAACTGACTTGAAAGCAGGTACTTATCTAAGGTTTTATGGCCTAAATAAGTTAGTTAAAATTAAAACAATTTCTGTAGGAGCTGTGGGTGCTATCCGGCATGTAGCGAATCCAATTTCCGTAGCCAGGCTGGTAATGGAAAGAACGAATCATGCATTTATCGCTGGAAGTGCAGCAGAGACTTTCGCTGAATCCCAAGGTGTGGAATTAATTCCTACAAACTTTCTCATTCCACCATCAAGCACTGGCGATGGGTCTACTAAACAATCAGACCAGAGGTACTGCACCATTCGAATCTATTTTGGAGTTGAAGAGTTAATTGAACATCGATTTTTAATTTTAATAGGACGACAGAGACTACTTTTGATGTTGGCACTGTTGGAGCCGTTGCTATAAATTCCAAAGGTCAAATCGCTGCAGCCACATCCACAGGTAAAGGAAACAGTATCCTTTTAGAAATCATTGAATTAAACTTTTAATCCTGGTGTGATCAAGGTGGAATTTCAAGGAAGTTGAATGGTCGAGTAGGAGACACCCCTATAATTGGAGGAGGAACTTTTGCTGATGACGCTATCGCTGGCATGTCAGCTACAGGACTCGGCGAAGCGATTATGCGAGCAAACGTGTGCTCACGAGCAGCGTATCTTATGGAGAACGGTCAGTTGAGTCATTCTCTAAAAATCAAAGCTAAAACTCTAATTCCGATTTCTCTGTGTTTTGCAGGTTCAAGTGCTGCTGACGCTGGAAGACAAGCTTTACATTACATGTCATCCAGAATCCCCGGTACAGACGGAGGTGTTATCATCCTTTCCCCAACAGGGGAGATCGGTTATCCTCATAACTCAATCAGGATGGCCTGGGCCTACGCCAAAAGCGACAATATTGTCCATTACGGTATCAACGAGACACAAGACTTCCAGGAGGAACTGGGCCACGATCCAGTGCCATTCCCCCCTCCTCCGACACGCGACGTTTCAAAATAATCCTTCATTCAAACTTATGCCAGCCATGGACTACGACGTTTACAAATAAACTGAGGATGGATGTGGCCAGGCAGGAGAGAAGATAACGGGGAATGGCATGGATGATTTAGTGTTTGTAGGTTACTGCGTTGAGCACGTGTTGACCTTGAAGACTGAGCTCAAGGCCACATCGATCCTCTGGGGGTAAATTCGCAATAATTTTGCAATCCCAAGTTTTGGAGAGGTGGGTGTTTGGCCGAGTGCCTCCCGACGACCGTCTCTGACGTCCGTGTTTCCTTCAGCTGCTCTTCTGTCTGCGCGTGGAGAATTGTCAGATGGGAACTTCTTACCGTCGTTGTGACATAGCTCTTTCATTTATCGATTCAGTTACAACATTCACCAGTGAACCAACAAACTGAGGGTAAGTTTATTGACCCTTTTTGACCCCACGACCTCATCATCTAACTTTCCAAAACCATAAACTCTAGTCTTTTCTATTTTCCTTAGGATTTGGACCACCTGCTGGAAGATACAAGGTGTTCAAGTAGGTTAATTAATTTATTCATTCGATCCACTTCCTCCTTTACACATTGTACATTGTACTGTCTCCCTCATTATAAGCTCTTGTTCTAACAATCCTTTCTGTTATTCCCCACAGTTCGACGGGTCAAAGCAGGTCAAGTAATCTAGTGGGCGTTTAGTTCTTTACAACCGTCATACATTTTCCAAAGAAGTAAGTTTACAAGCAATTATTTATACTCAGTTTATAAACGGGCCAAGATGAACGATCCCTTTAAATGTAATTATCGGGCTTCCCCTGCCTGAGGTTTATTAACTGTTTTTCTCGCAAAAATTATCAATTAGCGCGTACCAGGTATAGTGTAAATTGCAATAATACTTTGTGCTAAATAATTTTTTGTGAGAATGTCAAGATCTTGATTGCGTTTAGCCTATTGTTGCGACATCAAAAACCTGTGGTTCTTTGTCATTGTTTTTGTTGCTGTTTTTAGTGAAAGTAATTTATGACTTGAATAATTTAATGCAGAAATAAAGCTAAAGCTTTGCATTTCCCAAGCGCCTGGTCTTTGTTAGGTTGTTCGCGTGATTTTTCTAAAGCTATCTAGGGTCGTTAAATGATTAGCTCACGTGGAAATCGTAATGAAAATAATAATCTGAATGTGTGACTGTATCATAGCGAGCGTGCATGTTTGGATCCGGTGATTTTACAGTCCATTGTCCAAATCCTTGGGGCTGGAGTCCAATTCCAGATAAACCTTTTATCATCCTTGTCATTGAACCGCAGAAACCGCTTGCGCTTGCTAAAATTCAGAGTCTAGACCATAGCCAATGTGTCTTTGGAACGATCTTGACATAGTAGTGGGTAAACAGGTTTACTTGATTTCACTAACAGATCAAGAAAGTGAACTCTGACACAACCATGTTTCAAAAGATCAACAACTATACTTGAAATTGCTCAATTTCCACCCCTGTGGCGTGTAATAAGTTGTATAAGCTCATCATCATCAAGCCTTGGGTGTTGCATTGCTCTTGGCATTTAATTGTTGCCCATCCAACCAGCTTTCTGCCGTTTGCATTCCGAGTGCAGTTACTTGTCGACCGAGACAAAGCAAGGTTCGTTGCCCGAAGTTTACGAAACCAAGTTGGTTCACATTGCGCGATTGTTGTCACTAAATTTTGTATTTTACTCAACACAACTCAACCTGTTCGCTAAAATTATCAAGTGAGAGCATTGCGATATCACGCGCAGAGCTTGTGTAATTTTATCATGTTCTAACCCACGCTTATTTTCTATTTTGCAGAGACGCTTCCGCCTACCAAGAACCCACCACGGTGTGAATCTACTCTCGAGGAAATAAAGTTATAAATCCCGTCTCATAGAAAATGGACGGGTACCTGGAAACAGAGGAAAATGGGACGAGGCGAAGGCATAAATTAATTATAAAAACGAAGAATCAGCATCCACTGGATGGAAGCCCTGACGAAATGGAAGAGCTGACGTCGGGAAAAAGGTCAGTTTTCTAAAAAGCCATTTGAGAAAGAGTTATATTTTTCCAACATTGCTTTTGACAAGGTCAGTTAAGCTAAGGGAGGATTCCGCTTTCACTTCTGAATGGTATTTTTACTTTGCTTTTCGCCTATTTTTACAAACATGAATAACAATGTAGGCTTGAAATCCGACAAGGAGGATGAGGACAAGGCCTTCGAACAGTGTAGGCCTCCCTGGGACCAAGGCTCGCTTTCCCTTGTTTTTCATTCTGAGTTTCTCCAGCTCAAGGTCTGCTCTCATTTCCAATTGGTCTTGGTAGACGAGATGGATTTTGGGATGGACTCGAGAGTAAGCCATGTCCGGTGGAATGTCCAAATAATCACAAGGGATTTTGCAATAGCCAATTAAGAGAACCGGTTTTATTTCCAAAGCTTCGATGGTCTCGGGGTCAGTCTCAGGATGGATGAGGAGGAAGAGATTACAGGAAAGCCCTTGTTTGTACACTTCCAGGGCTTTGTTTTTCTTTCCTTCTTCTTTAGTAGGATAACTTTCAGACTTGGCAGACGTCGATAACTGCTCGATCATCAAAGTTGAAAGGGTCTAAATGTCAAGTCCTTGTTGTCAAATTAGGCTTAATTGGGGATTTTACCTCAACGTGACAGTAACCCAACTTATGTCGCTTCCCAACCCGGTCACATTTGTTGCAAGGAGACCAAGGTTCCCAGTGCGTGGATAAATTCATTTCGTTCATAACCGTGGTCGAACTGCTTTGCCAATGCCTTGCTTTCATCTAAGTTGATTTTAGTTTTCAGCAGGAAATCATAATCTTGTTAGGGATGGAGGACTCACAATATCAAAGTATTTGAAAGGCTCCACTTCCACGGACCAAATGAAGCCAACGTGTCCTTGGACGAGGCAGTAATAAGTTCCGAAATCAGAAGGCTTTGGTTTTTGTATGGTTAGGCTGTCGTCTTGGCTCATAATGAACTCATCAGAAGGCTCTAACTTCGTTTCCAGATTCTCGAAGCTTAATTTCATCCAGGCTGCGGTAGGCCGCGAGGAGTAGCGACAAGGGGAGCATTTCAGACTGTGTAGGAACCAAATCGGCTTTTGATGAATAATTCTTTGCAATAATTAATTGAAACCTCAGAGGTGTAAATTCGATAGCAAACTTGTAGAAGGGCCCGAATATTTCATCCTTCTTTCGCTTCTCCAGAAGTTCCGACATGCAGAAATCGTACTCCTCGTCTCTCGTTCCATTCTCATTTCCCGTTGAGCCAAAGTCATGCCTTTGAAGGGCTACGATGGAGTCGATATTTGAATATGTACGAGCATTCACTTGACTGACTATCACAGCGGCAGCAGCTAAACACAAAAGACACTGTTTATGCATTTTCAACACTTATTGCTTTGCGTCGCTTCAAAGGAAAAATGAGGTCACGTCATGCTAAACATGGTCGGCTCCGGCTTATGGAGCTGTTCCCTCCATGTTGACACCATGTTTATTGAACTTTGTTATTTATTTCCAGGGATACGGAAGAAGAAGCCGAGCTAGATTTCCGGTTTGAGGATCTAGGTACCTTTGAATTCCCCAACCTTCCCCTGTTCTTTGAGGATCCTAGCGATGACGAAGCTGACGGCTTTGGACTCACATTTCCAGCAACACCTTTGGATTCCCCTAGCGACTCAGAAGTAAGGCAATTTCACTTGGCATTCGGATGAGCAGACTTGTGAATCTTTGATGTTGTTTTCAGGTGGATCCAGAACTGGTAAACCGTGAAGAAATGTCGGATGACTTTGATTTTGGATGTTTACCGCAAATGCAACATGCTGCCGAGCAGGCTGAAGAATTTGCCCGTAAAGTTTTAGCTGCAGGTTGGAGATGCTGTCATTTCAACCATTTGCCACATTGGCTTCAAGATAATCAATTCATCCTAAGGGGTCATAGGTGAGTCTAAAGTCTTTAAAACAAAGAAGGAAGGAGGAGCTTTCTAATCCCACTTTTTCCCTAGGCCTCCGCTCCACTCAGTGTACGAATGTTTCAAGAGTATATTTCGAATTCACAACGAAACAGGAAACATTTGGTCTCACTTGCTAGGATGCGTTGCTTTCATCGGGCTTGCTGTATACTTCTGGACAAGACCTGAGATGGAGATTCAATTGCAAGAGAAGTTGGTCTTTGCTGCATTCTTCATGGGAGCTATTCTTTGCTTAGGTCAGGAATTCAGCAATTCCCATTAATTCTTAATTCATACTAAACTCTCAGATGAGATTTGTGTTTAAAACGTGTCACTTAATCAATTTTTAAAACAATTTTCGTTTTTCAACAGGACTCAGTTTCGCCTTCCATACGCTGCACTGCCATTCGAAATTCGTTGGAAAATTATTTAGCAAGTGAGTTGAAATGTTGCAGCTCAGATATCGGCTTTGGATTGATTTGGGTTTCCTGATGACTGTTTTTTCGTTGCAGATTGGATTACTGTGGGATTGCGATGCTAATCATGGGCTCATTTTTCCCTTGGCTGTACTACGTGAGTCCCTTTCAATTTTTTAAACTAAATATTGTAAACAGCGAAGCAATGGTGTCTATTTAGTTGATGAGGATTTTTGAGAAATATTGTTTTTACAGGGTTTCTATTGCGAGACAACTCCGAAAATGATATACCTCACAGTGAGCTGTGTCCTAGGCTCCATTTGTATTATCGTCTCGCTTTGGGAACGCTTCGGGGAACCCCAGTTCAGGCCACTTCGTGCCGGTGAGTAATTGTTAATTGGTTTCATTACGTTCTTTGATTTGGAAAGAATTAAGGCCAAGTCGTAAGCTTCATAGAGTTTGAACTGACTGGTGTTCCAAGATCCAAGTTTGGAACTTTTATTGAACAAAGTGCTCTTTGTTGTCAGCGTCATGTAGCTCTTTGGTGGTGAATGGCTGTCAACTTGTTCATCCTCAAATGAATCAACTTTAAATCCTCTCGTAGGGGTAGTTTGTCATTTCGCAGGACTTTCCCTGGTGAAACGTTGCAGGGAAAGGTGTCTCTGATATGAAATGTGAGCTCATTCTCCACTTGTCTTCAGTACCGATTTCCTGTCACTTCCCCGTTCCTTCTCGCCTGGGAATGACTTTTGCTTCTGCCGGAAAGGAGATTCCTATCTCCCTGTCACATTTCGAGTAGTTCAAAACTAATCAATGTCGTCTTTTGTTTTTAAATCTTGGCGATATGGATGGCTGGGGTTGGAACATTTCCAGCCCCCGACGACCTTGGAGGAGAAACATTAATTTTATGAGCTCGTGCGGTAGAATATTTGGGTGAAATTGTCCTTTTCCTCGGTTGAATCATTCAGGTCCAATCGATCGAAAGGTCATCAATAAACTCCTAGCGACCTCGAATTTCTCACTTGATGAGAACAGTTAAAAGAAAGGCAATGTATCACTTCCGTTCCAGGAATGGCTGGAGAAGGGGTTAAATTACAAGCTCATGAATTTCCCCGCATCGTAATTTCTTTTTTTTAAACAAGTAACCCGAATTTGGGACTTTGTAGTTTGAAATAAATCTGCATTTAATCCAATCCCCTTCTCGAGCTTTTATTAGGCTCAATTACCATTTAAATGAGAGGAATAAATCCATCCGGCTCATTCCATTTCCCGTAGTACTACTGAATGTGTAACTTTAGGCTTTATAAGCCCTCTTGGATCTCCGCATTGTTCCAAAGTGTATCAAATTTCAAGGCTTTTTCTTCTCATTTAAAGATTCCTCTGTTTTTGATTAATTGGGATGATTCAAAGTCTTGGCAGGGGAAGCTAGCTTGTCCTCGAGCATGAAATGGATTTGGCCCTTCTTTCTCTCTTACTTCTGATTGGCTTGTAATTGTATTAGGTGCAGAGTGGGTCTTGAAATTCTTCGTTAAAACCGACTTTCCCTGTCTTTGCCTCGAGTGGATTTGATTTAGGGAAGTTCAGTGGACCGAAGAACGTGATATATAAGGATTTAGTTTCAGTATTGATCGCTCTAGGTTCGAACTTTACTGGAACACACTGACGGCTTTAAGTTTCCTGACATGGGAATTTCATATTTTCTCTGGAAATGAAAACCGAGGATTTTTCTTGCGGTCAGGTTCCACGGGGTTAAAGTAGGCTAAGATTCGGATCAGTTGGCGTCTACCACTTTCTCTTCTTTCTCCATTAGAATCTTTAGTCGAAATAAAGAGGAACTTGAATCGGTAATAAAGAGCCAATGTAGTTTCAAGAGAGACCATGAAAATTCGATTGAGACAAAGGACCAATGGGAGGAGAAGGAGCCCATTAGCTGAGGTTTAGAAGATAAAAACGGGTTTTAGTCACGGATATGGGAAGCCATTAAACTCCCGGTGGTTGTCGTCGTCATTGTCCTTTCACTCTAACAACACTTTTACCTGATTTTGTCTGATTTTTCAGGTCTCTTTGCCGGATTTGGACTTTCTGGGGTAGTTCCAGTGCTCCATTACGCTCTGGCCAAAGGGTGGATCCATGCGATTTCAAAAGCAAGCTTAGGATGGCTGGCTCTGATGGGGAGTCTATACATCCTCGGAGCCTTTGGTAAGTCTAAGAGACATTCTTACGTCATTACCAATTCTTCAAGATGAATGAAAATAAAACGTCTTCCTTTTTCTTTTGCAGTCTATGCGTCAAGGATTCCAGGTAATGTCAAGCCTAAAATTATGTTTTAATCCCACATTTCCCTTTTCAACTTTCTCTTATTCTTTTTTATTCCAGAGAGATTTTGGCCCGGAAAGTTCGATCATTGGGTAATTTTTTTTTTTGCTATTTTGAGTCACGTATAATTAAAAGTATTCCAAGGTTTTCCTTTCCTTTTGGGTTTTCTCTTGCGGCTAACTGGACCGTGTGAAAGCTAAGGCTTTCCCTTGGAGTTTGTATAATTAAAAGTATTCCAAGGTTTTCCTTTCCTTTTGGGTTTTCTCTTGCGGCTAACTGGACCGTGTGAAAGCTGAGGCTTTCCCTTGGAGTTATTTACGTGTTTAGTCTCCTGTGAAACTCCTTCAGCTCAGAGTATTATGTCTACTCCTTTCACCAAGTAAAAAAAGGAAAAGAAAGTCTTCTTTGTTCTTTCTCTTCTTTTTTCAATCCTCTTCCACCAACTTATTGTTTGTTGACCAACAATTCCATTGAGCTTTATTGAGGTTTGAAAAGTTGGTTGAAAGATGTGGTAGGATTGGTATAGCTAGAAAAGGATTTATGGGGAAATCTCTCCTCCTGGAGGAGGACCTAATTTACTTTATGAATTTCCGTCCAAGCAGAACTAATTCAACTTTTTTTTCTTCTGTTGACAGTTTCATAGTCACCAGCTGTTTCATTTGCTCGTAATTGCTGCCGCATTTGTCCACTACCACGGAATTTGTGAAATGGCCATGGCTCGATTGGCTCATGGAGAATGCGAAGACCATCCCTACGAAGTCATCGAAGGACTCTAAACTCCCGCCACCAATGGCCACGCACTCTCGAAATTACGATCCAGAGAGCCAGTTATTTACTGAAATTAGCGGAATTGTAAAACCTCAAGAGGACGATTGCCCCCTTGGCATGAATCTTAATTTACGAATTATGGTGCAACATTTAATTAGGAATTTTATTCAATTGGGGATGTACCCAGTACTTAATTTCAGTAGTATGAGTTAAGTTAAAATCCTAATTAAGGATTTCTTTAGTCTTGTGGTTTGTGTTCCTCGTCACCCTTGCGTTGTTCAAACAGTTTTCCTGTCCATATTTAAACCTTATCACCACCCTTCAGCACTCATTTCTCATTAACGCACTTTTTGTATAATGTTACAAGAAATCCACTGGTTAATCCACTGGTTTAATCCACTGGTTGATCCACTGGTTTTGGAGTGTCCATCTGCCCCTTCATTAGAGAAATTGTCTGTGTTAGTTCACTAATTAAACTTTGACAGACTACCTTTGGTTGTACATGTCAAGCCTAAATTAATAATAACACCTCTAGGTTACCCCTCTAGGTTTTCGCATGACCATTACATCCCTGTATGGTTAATTAATTTCTCTCGCGCAGTTCCGTTTGTATATTGTAGAATAATTCATTTTCAGTGGCCCACCGCGTCCTGCGGGTTGCATGCCGCATGAATATAGATAATAGGGTAAAAGTTTTTCAGAGAAAATAAATCTCGTTTGCGAGGGCATACTGTCTTTTGCCTCTTCACTTTCTCTGTGGTGGGAATGAATGAAATTAAGACGTGGAGGGAGGCGGGTCGTTTGGCACTTGGAGAAAACAACAAAAGGAAAGTGTGTGTGTGATGTAATAAATCAGAGGGAATTAATCAACGTCCCTCTGGTTCCTTTAAGCTCTGGATGATAAGCTCATTTAGAGGTGAAAGTCCTTTTTAAAGGGAAAGCGTTGCTCCTTGTCTTTTGAAAATCTGGGTAGTCCTGGTGGTCCTGGTGGTCTTTCCCCTTAAGCCCTTTCCCTTTTACACATTTTGTTGATCTTCTTTTTAAGCTTGTATTTTGTATTCCAGTGGCGAACCTTTCACTTCCACCAAGAGAGGAAAAGGGACTTTCTCTAGAGAGAACCAAAACTTTCCTGCTTTTGACTGGTGATGTTTGTGCAAAGTGAAAGTTAAGGAGAAATGCCGTCTTGGTCTTTGTCCTTTCCCTGTCAGAGGTGGGAGGTCATGGTTGGAATAAATTGGGAAATGAGATAGCCTTGTGACATAAAATGTAATCTTAGCCTTCCCTTTTAGAATGTAGAAACCTTGCTGTGCTGTAATTGACACAAATGAGACTTTCAACTTCCTATGACTGATCCTGCATAAATATCCTTTGTTATAGTACAAGGGAATTAGCAAGTAGATGAAGATAAGGAGGCTGATGAAGCGTGAAGCGTGTCTGCTTGTGATATCCAGACAGCCCTGTGTGCTCAGCCAATTAGCACGGATCAAGGCTTTTTATTTGAAATAGTTGGGATGGGTTTCTCTAATGGGGTTAGACTACGGGGCTGAGGAAACCTTTATTTTGATAAATTCCAGCTCAAGTGGGAACCGCAGGAGTGAAAGTTTTGTATTCTAGGTCCTTTTGTTTGACTTTCTCTTCATCCAGCCCATTATAACGGGGATGTAAGTGGTGCCTTATATTCCAAAGGCCATTCCAAAGGAACCCTTGATGCCTTCGCAGTATGCCATGGGACCGTATGATCCAAAAGACAACAATAAGAAACTCATTAAGATCTCAACTGGGGACGAAGAAACTTAAGGGACTACCAACAGCTGCAAGCCTGACACTAAAGCCACTTCTCAACGAAAACAAATGGAAAGAAATGTTTTCATTTCACCAAAACTACAAACCCAAGGACTTTCTCCAGCACTTTCATCCAGTTTTCGGGGAGGTTTTTTCCCTAATGGAAAAGTAGGACTCCATTACTCATCTTCCGTCAACAGGAAACAGGATATTCCGATCTAACGAATTTCAACAGTCATTAATATCATAGTTTCAATGAAAGGGTTTCAATATGATAAAAAACAAAAGATGGAGGAAGTTCTGGAAAACTTGAGAAATCTAAACAGTTGTTCCAAAACAGAGTAAATTACTGAGAATAGCAAACCTGATTTTTTGCAATTCTGGTTAAGAAAATGGGACACTTTTCTCTCCTAACGTGAGAAAATAAGTTTGCTTATGTTGAGGAGCATTCCTTTTGATGTTCATGAAGAAATTCCAGTGAATTTTGCCCAGGAGAAAGTATTCCTGGCTGTTTTGAAGGTCAAGAGAGAAAGCATTTTGAACTTTTCCAATTTGGAATCACTTTCGCCCAACAAAACTTTAATTGGGTGTGTTCCCCTCTTTATATTGATAGAAATTGGGTTTGGAATTGAAATTGGAGGGTGGCATCAAGGGCATTTAGGAATTTTCCAGTCTCTTGTGAAGAAAGGCCTTGGATTTGATGATCCTCGGGTCCTCATTGTCTAGGGTTGGCAGCATGTGCTTACAACTGGGAGCATGAATCCAATTCCCTGTGGATGTGCTACTGCATTTCTAAGGGTTCACTCCCAACTGCCATGTGACGCGTAAATGGTGGTCGTGTGTGCTTACACTAGACGAAGACTTCGCCACCGCCCCGACCTTACCGAATTTCCAGCTGAAATCGATCATTTCCCAGACTCTTTTCCTCCTACACTGGGAAGAGTCCCAGCTAACTTTCCTCTTGCTTTCACTCCCACTCTCTCTCTCTCTGTCTCTTACCAAGGGAGACCCAAAGTACCCGGGATTTAACCCCGATTCTCTCATCCCCTGATGAGTGCATCAATACAGGGTAAGGTACACATTAAAAGTGTACACCTTATCCTTTGAATTTAAGGAGCTCAATGGTTTTGTTTCCTGTTGTAAAGCAGATAAGAGAATCCTTGATTAAGGTTTAGTGCATTTATTTGGAATTTTGTGTTGAAGTGGGATTTGGTGGTCCTTGGGATTTTACGATGATAATCGAAGAGCAGGAGCCTTTATATCCCAAGCAAAGTCCGTTATAGTAGCGTCATGTGCCTTTCTTCAAGGCACCCACCCACTCACAGCTTTCTCCAGATAGGAAAAGAACCCACACCCAGACGCAGACTTTCACCTAAAATCCGCTTCTCGTCAGTTCTGCTTGGGGAAGCAGCCTGGACAGACACAGAGTGTCCCACATGCTTCCTCCATCGACTTGTTATTGTCTTATTTTCATCAAATTATAAACAAACATTCTCCAAACTAAATTGGGATTCAAGTGGATCAAAAACTGAAAGACAAAGTGCTTAACAAGCTCTTTAACTTTACAACTTTTTAGGGACAGACTTGTGAAAGTCAGTGAGGTGAAAGTAGGGGCTGCCGTGTGGTTTTAAAACAATGATCTTGAGCCCAGGAGTAATTGAAAGTGTCATTCCCCACTGGATGAAGTAAACTTTTGAATAATTTATACCAAACTCCAGACAACGACTTCGTTTATCTTCTTCCACTCAAAACCTTAAAATGTGACAAGCCTTTCTCAAATTGAAACAATGCCCCGGCTGGCTTGGCAGGTGAGGTGATTGTACTTACATTTACATATTACAGAATTAATTAGTACTGGTGTAAATGGGGTGAATAGGCAATACTTTTCTATAGTTAATTGGAGTTGGAAGTAGGTGTGGTGAAATTGAGCACCTTTCTCCTATTTCGCCAATTCCGTCGCTTTCTCTTCCACTTTTTATTGTTCAATTGAGCCAGTAGGTCCTGGACTATTCGTGTTTATGCCTTTACTGGAGCATCTCATTGCGTTTATGTGAATGGACTAGAAGGCTCAGAGACACACTTGACAGTGAAAGTAACAATGGAGAAAGCACCTTGTTTATCCCACCTTCCCGTCCGCTTTCTCATAAAAATAACCGTAAATCCAAATCACAATCCACTTTCACCACAAAATTCAATTCTTGTCATCGCATCTTGCTTTCAACTCAGCTCTTTTGTGAACGAGCGTGACAGCCTATATGCTATAAAGATATTATTCTGAAGCATTCTGGATCTGAACCTCTGAACTCTGCCCTATCCTTTACACCTAGGGCCAAGGGTAAACAAATATGACGAGATGGACTCTCTGCTTTCTCTCTCCATTTGCATCCCAAGGGCTCTTGTCATCCTGATCCTGTCAGATTCCACTTCAGGCCCTTAATCTTTTAGTGTGTCTACCAGAGGACAGGAGGAAGTCAATGAGTGACAGTATAGCGACAGGTCTGGAGAATACAATGGATTTATGTGTATGTGGGAGGAATTCAATTGTTTCCTTGTGGTTTTCATAATCTACCTTTTGGCCACAAAATCAATTTATCCTTTATAAAGGTGAATTTAACTGGAAGGGAAAGTTACAAATGTTCTCTTCTGAATGCTCAAGTCTTTTGTTTGTTAATTTTAGACTTTTTCCTCTTCCTTGAGCTTCCTTCATATTACGAATTGAAATCGGAGACTTTCCCTTTTATGTTCTTGAGAAAGCAGTCAAGGTTAAATTATTCAAACTTTTGGTTTTCAACTTAAAAGCTTTTTAGTCCTTAAACCGAATCCCACAGAATTCTCCCTTCACATCCTTACTTTATTCAAAATGAAGAATTTACGAGATCTGAAACTCTATTTTTACCCTAAAAGAGTGACAGGCTCTCTCTTTGTCTTCCGTGAAATTGCTTGGATTGTTTAACATAAGGCTACGAGTGAATTGCATTATTCCAATTTTGTTTCTTGGTTTGCGAATTTATTTCCAATTCAATTTCCGCTCTATTATTCCCTGAAGAATGAAGTTTCGCACCCTTACACACATTAGATTGCTTTCCTTGACCTCATTTTATCACCGTTGTAGCTCATTTTCACCAAACAAGGCTTCAATGCGGTCAATTCACCCCCAGTGTCTTCAACTGATAAAAAAGAAAGAAATATAATAATAAGAAAATGAACGAGAATAATAATGGAACCAATCGACCCTTACATCTGGAGCCGTTCGCTTCAACAGAATTCCAGGATTCAGTATCCAGTTTTCTCCCAACTTTACACTCCCAACTTTCACTCCAAATTTTAATGGTGTTCTGGAGATTTCAGCTATTTTTGAATTGTCGAATTGGTTGCTTGGTGTGATAGAACGTGATTTCTGAATAGACCGTGATGTAAAAGGAGACAAATGATTCCCCGACGGATCCTTGGCTGGCGGTGTTGAAGCGACATCGAAGCAATGACAGCTTTTGGAAAAGGAAACAAATGGAACTTTCTCCCCTACTTTCTCCATGCAGGACGAGTTTTTCCCTGGAAAAAAGCCCGGGGATTTGATTTGTATTCCTTTTAGGAGACTGGAAATTGGGTAGTTTTCAAAATGGTTTGGGCATTATAACTTTAGACGGGGACACAGCAGCGGTGTATAAAGGTTTTAGGATACTTTATTGATGCCTGGACTACCTTTAATCTCATATTATTTGAAATTGCTTATCTTCCAAATCAAAAGTTTTAAAATATTCAGAAAGGGGAGGCGTGGGTGATATTTCAAAGGAGGAGGAAACCCACACAAGCCACGTATCCCTATGACTTGACATTTCCAGTTCCAGCAGACTTTCCAGTAGGAACTTTTTCTCCCGGAAAATAATATTTTTATCATAAATTCCGGAGGGAGGCACTCAATTTCCCGGCCCTGCCAGACTTAATTCAAATCTGGTTTTTGATATAAACCGAAGATTAACTGGAGGAGAAGGTTATTGACATCCGGTAACTTCCTGGAATTTTTATTCTCCACACCCTTCCATTCCTCTTCCTTGTGGGACATTTTGACATTTAAGTTTGCTGATTCTGTTGAATATTTTGAAAGCTGCAACATGTCCTGACCAGCACTTGGCTTCATTATCTTCGCCTCATTAGATCCGCCACGGTGAGCCGTGACTCCTTTCTAAGAATCCCAAGGAGTCTCTTCAATCTCATTTTCTGCTCCGTCGTCTCCAGTGCTGGACGAAAGCAGGAGCGGAAGAAGCAGAAAATCAATACCAGTTCTCAACATTGGAGAAGTGCTGGAGGAAGGACTCAGGAGAAAGTTGGCTTTCCCTTTTCTCACTTTCCAATCCACCGAAACTCGGAGGAATTCAATTTTATTCAGAAAGGACTTTCCCTTGTCTTTCAATTCCTTGAGGTTTCGTGTCTTTCTATGAAAATTATGCTGAGACTTTTACTTTTCGAAAGAGGATGGGTTGGGACAGGTAGTATCATCATCGACTCGTCTCCCTCACTTTCAAGACAACTTCATTATTTCCCTTTGACACGTTCTCCGATTCGCACATCCTTCTCACTGTCACTTCCGCCCAGATCCAGTCCCAACCGGGGACTTTTTGTTGTGGTTTTCACCATTGCCAGATGCGCCAGTACTTTCTCTTCATGTCAACCGACAAATGTTGATTGCCTGGGCTGATAAAATTGGCAGAAATGGATCTCACTTCGGAGGATATTGCCTAGCTTTACACCCGTCATAGAGGGAGTGTTAACATCCCCTTGTATAGTAAGGTGTGTGTACTACTATAGGTGAAGTGTAAGTAACTCCAAATCCTTGCTTTCCTTTCCTTTCCCAGCGCAACATTCCTTTATCTCATTATGATAATCGAGGCACAGCATCAAACAGATTTCTAGAAAATTTTGGTCCAATCAAATCATCAAAGGTAACATTCAACTTCCTCGTTGAATCAAGAGTAGGAGGAGACTGGAATAATGAAATGAAAGGGCTCAAGGATCAAGGTTTCTCGTCTGTTCTGAGGTTTCCAACTTTCTACTTTTGTCGGATATAGGCAGTCAGTCGCATCTCATTTCCGTAGGATACTCGACCGAATCTTTCCGCAAACTATCTAAAGCCCTGGGATTAGAATCCAAATTTTCATTTTTCCGTAGTCTCTCCCTGCTTCTAGTACTTTGTCTCTTTTCTCGGTAGAGTAGCTCCATGCAATATGGACTTGTGATTTGCATTTCCATAATCTCTAGGAAAGGAAAGAGCTCCCTACTTGACTTTTTAAATCTTTAGAATATTCTGTCAAGGTAAGGTTTCATAAGCTCCGGGAAAGTAAGGATCATAAAAGAAAATAAAAATAGAGAGAAAGTGTAATAAATCTGACACAAATGGAATTAGGATGACCCATATTCACGGCAATTTCACAACAAACAAGCGACACAATTAACATGACGTACAAATTGGAAAAAGAACTCGTAAAACAAGGACATCAACCTTCGTTTATAGTAAAAATCCTGTTCATTTTTATAGGATTTCGCAAACGGTGCAAAATCATGTCATTTTAAATTTCATGCGAATCTCTCTCCGTCCTTTTGTTCCTTTTTTGTGATCTTCCGTGCAGAGTTGTTCATCAAAGGACTTTCAAAGTGTC
This sequence comes from Pseudachorutes palmiensis, assembly GCA_009869845.1. Classification (NCBI taxonomy): domain Eukaryota; kingdom Metazoa; phylum Arthropoda; class Collembola; order Poduromorpha; family Neanuridae; genus Pseudachorutes; species Pseudachorutes palmiensis. The sequence continues at coordinate 39,308 of VNWY01000032.1, read as the reverse complement.
GTCCCCTTTTGTTCTCGACAAAGTTTCTTTCTCCATGGGAAAAAAGTCCAATGAAGGATGTCGCCTGTCGCCTTTTCTTCTGCACACGGTTTTTTGTTTAAATCAAATACCGTGTCTCTTAATGCGGACAAAGAATGGGATGCCGCCGCGTCCTGGAGAGAAAGTCTTGAGCTGGAAAAAAAGTCCAGGGACAGCTGAAAAGGAGAAAGTTTCCTTTCAAAATCTGGAGAAATTTCCATAATAAAAATTCAGGACGGTTCTTTCTCAGTCCAGAGATTCTCATTTCGACGGCGTCGTCGAACGCCTCCTCTCTCTGGAGATTTTCTTCTCGTGAACTTCCAAATCTCCAACTACCGCAGTCTTAACTTGACTCTGGCGTATCGTTTTCATTAGAAAAAGTAAGGTCATGAATTCAGAGAGTCAGGTGGTGGTATTGACTAGACGTCCTCATGCATTAATTCAAGTGGGGTTGTGTAAACTTCAAGCATCATTTCATTGGGATCGACTGGTTGACTGGACATAAACCACCCAGTCATGAGAAACTTATGAATGTGCAAGAGCGATTAGGTTGTGACCCGGTCAAGGGTCAAGTCAATGATTAGCAACAACTCATTCATTGGTCCGTTGTGGTCCTTTTGTATACACAATGTGCAACAATGTACAAGTGCTGATTCCCTAATCACTAAAAACAGCAAGAGATAAAATTCAAAGTGTCTGGAGTCTACTGATGGCCCTTTTGGACCCGCTGCGACACATTTCGGCTTTGTAATTAAATTGACTCTAATTAAGGTAATCATAATTTCCGTATTGTGTTCAAAGCCTTGGGTGTTTAACCTGATACTTTTGATTGAATGGTTGAGATTAGGGATATGTCAGTCGTCATCAAGTTAGTAATCCCTTTGACCTTTTGCTCCAAACGCTCGAGCCTCATTACGATGAAAGCTTCCGTTATTAATTTATTCTAGCAGACATTTGATAAGTAGATTTATGCTTGAACCAACAAACCAAAGGGAATGGCGTCAGTTCCAAATCCATTCAAGCTAAAGATTTCCTATGGGAATCCGAGATTAATCGAGACGGACAGGAAATGGGAAGAAAGGTGAAACTTTGTAAATAAAGAACTCAAAGTCTAAGGCAATTAGACCTTGTCTTGGGTGGAAAACGTCAAAAATTGACAACTGGAAATCGTTCTAATTGGAAACGGAAGGAGAGTGGTGGGTGGAATATACGAGAAAGTATGGGAATTCTCTTGGTTGACTAGAAGTGAAAGTTATTGGGAAAGGACAAGGCGGGCCCTTCCTGTTTGTTGTCTGTCAGTCTTTATGTTCTTCATTCCCCATGCGCAAAGGCACTCAAGTCTAGGCACTAGTCGAGAAGGGCCGTGGACGCTGCTGTTACTCGAGTTTACGAAAATGGCAAAGGTTGAGGAGAGTGAAAGTTCCCAGGGGCTGAGGCACCAGGAAATGGAGAAAGTCTCCCTTCTTATTATGCCATGAAGGATGACACATTTCCAACATTCCGATCATTTTCTCCTACTCCTTTCTCTTTCTTTGAGGGAATTGAATTAATCCGGGAAAGGCGGTTGAGACTAGCCAGGGTCCTCCTATCACCGACTTGCCTTCACTGACTGTTTCCTGTTTACAGTGAAATTCCGATCCCCAAAGGGGGAATCTCAGTGGGCGGCTCGGCTCTGTGACTATGAGGGAATTGGAAAGTTGGCCGTTCCTTTGCAGTGAAAGAAATTTGAAGGGAAAATGTTTGTTTTTAGTCTAGCTCGTCTGGCTTCGCGAAAGAGTCACGCGGAGTCACGGGACTCAAGGTTTGCTCACATGCTCACATACCACTTGAGTCCTGGCATTTGGAAATGGCAATTTGCAAACCTCCTGACAGTATTAGAAGCAGAAGCATATGATCCCAACTCCTCCTCTGAATACTGTTTTTTGGCAAAGTCTTATGGCCCCTGGTGCTTGAATTTATAGCCCCGTTTTATACCCATTCAGTTGAGGTATTTCATTTCTATGAAGGACATTAGGAGCCTCGTCTCTCCCTTTACATCAGACAAAAGGGAAAGCACGTGCTCCTAATGCGAAATGTCCGACTGACGTGATGGTTTCGGGCATTAGCAAAAACTCAAGGAACATCCGAAAATCGTGACGTCAAGGAGGAATCTTATTTTCCCTTTTATTGCCTCTTCAAACTTATTAATCAGGATGACCGTGCAAATTGAATAGCAGGAAACTGGATTCATCCAGGAAGAGCTGGAGAAGTACAAATAACTCCAAACAATGGGTCAACCTTCGTCCAGCGTGATGATTATATTTTCACACTTTTTGTTAATTTGGGCACTGAAGCCAATGAGTTGGTAATGCCTTCGTGGACGCTTGTGTGGCTCATTCAATTGTGATTGTGCTCCTTTGCCAGTGTTAATGACTACTGGAAACTTGAGCTAAGCCAATAGCAAGCCTCCCTTCAACTGCCAATTATCTCCTATAGGATTCCTATTCATGTTGACAGAGATTTATAATTCATAAACCTCTCTGCTCCTCTGGACTTTGTTGGTATTCCAAATCCAAACTAAAGGCAAAAGGGAAGTTGCGTGTCAGTCCAGTTAGACCGCTCTCCATTTCCTCAACCTTAATTACACAGTTTAGTGCAGCCTATGAACTTTCAGAGTGCTTTTTAAAGCCTCAGAATGAAAGCTTTTGTGTCATCCATATCATCAACATTGGGATGAAGCAATTATAAAAAGTATTATTAGATGGACAATATAGGGAAATAATTAAACTATAAACTACCTACTCGCATCCTTCTGGTCATTGAATTCGGCCAATTCATTCACTCTCTGAGGCTGAATTCAGGCATAAAATTTGTACCCTTTCGACGCCGTTCAAAAATTCTCTCTTTGAAGAACAACTAAAATTTTTAACTTTTTAGGTTTTTGTAGATTTTTTTGTAGATTTTCTGCGTTAATTTGTAAATTCTAAATCCCGGAGGTAGCTATTTTTCTAGAATGAAATGAGCGCGTTCCGCCTGGTTTCCCCCCATGCTTGAGCATTAAGTGGAGTATCGTAAACTCTAATTTATTCCGACACTGGAACTTATATTACCTGCTTCATGAAGCGTCTACCTGTGCCTAAACTTATGCGAGACAGAATCCATCATCACCTCTAAAGCCACAATGGTCTCCCAAGTAATTGTAAAACCAGAGCGTAGTTCATGTCGAGCTTGTCAGTTGGCCAACGGTCTCCCACGGTGTTCACCACCGTGCCTCCGCGGCGTCTTGAGACAGAGACATGAGTGCGGAGTGCCTCTGCTACTAGAATTCCTAGGAGCTTTAGAGCTAGAAAAAAGCTTCATTGAATCAACGCTACAGGGGCGAGTAGGATGCGTTGCTCTTGAGGATTTAGAGAGCCGAGTTGTACCAGCAGTTTTAGTCTTGTTCCGATATCCAGTCGCATCACACATCATCACCCTATTTCTATTACACACGCACCCACGGCCCTAATCGGCATTGTTTCCAAGGGCTTTTTACTCTTAAGGGGAAGCACCTTAAGTGGAATTAAGATTTGTTCAAGCAAGACCGGTTTTGCGGGTTTTGTTTGGATTTCGTTTTGGATTGTTAAAAACCCTTGGACCAGCATACTCTACCACGTGCACCGTCAACATCCATCAGTGGATGGAACAGTTTCCGCAGTGTCCGCAATTGTCAGGGGCTTTTGTTGATTTTGGTGAAAGCGTCGAGAAAGCTCCTTGAGAAGAAGAAAGTTTGGCGTCTTTCTACGCTTCCAAGGTTTGAATTTGAACGTGAATCTGTGAATCCTCAAAGATCATTCCCGTATTTCACTTGCTTCCCAATTCCCTGTGTCATCCTGTTCAAAAAGTATTTTCAAGATGACAATTTTTTCTAGAGAGAAGCCAAAGCCATGAGATGTCATAAAGATAAAGTGTTCAGAGATAGGAAAAAACCTTTCACGGAGATTTGCATTTTTTCTTTTAGAGTACAAATAGCATCGTCTCCCCCTTTTGGTTTCTCATCATCATTTTCCACCAGCTTTTGTCTTTAAAGCCTCAAAAGAAGATTTTCACTTCGTTTCCTTTTGTGTAGGATAATGTTTGGAATTTTAATTTTCAAGGAGAACATGCTCTTTTCAAAGTCTACGAGAGAGACTTTTTGCGGTTTTAAAAACCGGTATCCCTTTAACATCTCCAAGGACTCCAAAGTCCAAACTTTTTTTTCATTGGTACTCGCAAGTACTCGCAAGAAGACGAAAAGTTATGAAAAGGGTTGGCAAAAATTTGATGTAAAAAGTGTGACAAATTCCCTTTACTATTCGCATGAAACACTTCCATCTCTGCTCTGGAGAAAGCCTGGAAATGGCTTCCTTTTAGCATAAATCTCGTTAGGATGGTTTTTGTCGCGCTAAAAAGGAAATTTCATTCATTTCTTTCCGGTGGGTAGAATTCGATCCGGATTCCTAAGCAAAGAAGCCTTATTTGCAAATCCATTGGTGGTGATGAGTGCTTCTTTTAGCCAGTGACTTGCTAATAACGACGCGTGCCAAAGATTTCTTTATCAATAATAAAATCTCTGCTTTTACATTTCTTCGGCACTTTGCGGATGATCGCAAAGCTCCAGCTGCTTCTTCCATCTTCTTGGCTTCATTCTTCGTGTCGAATTACCCGATGAAAAGGCTACGCAGGCAAATGCACAATTAGAGTTGAGTTACTTTAGGCCTTTAGATAAGATTCTGATTTGGTTATGCGGAGACAGGAAGTGGGGGTTAGGGCGATATCATAAATCCAGATCATTACAACACATCAATGGTCTGGATAAGGTCAAAGGCTATTTAACAATATCAGCTCATCATCCGGGAGTAAAAGCTTTGTTATAATAAATAAAAGAAGTTAAAAGTGCTCGCAAATTACTATCATCATCAATTTCAAAAAGCGGATTCTTTAGGCAATTACCTCCAAGTCATTTTATGTCCGCAATAACCAACTCCTGTGGGAATTTTGGGAGTTAAACGTGTGAAAATTAAGTGCAGAACAAAGCCCGACAATCACGGAATCACAGGATATTTTATTTATAAAACACCTTGCGTGCCTAATTTAATAGAAATTGCACAAGTTTTGTAAAAGTGCAACGCCAATTGAAAATTTTATTTTATTCACTCACAGTTTTTTTTCTAATAAAAACAGGTTAAGGTCTCAAGCTCTCCATTTTCTAAAAATTTCATTTTCAACTTTTAGACTTTCAATGCATACTCATTTTTCTAATTTTTTTTCTAATTTGAATTAAAAAGTTGATTCATGCTTCATTTCCTGTGTTTCCTGACCCTACCCTATTATCCTTTTTCCTTCAGTTTTTACAAGTTCAGGAAGTGTGAATGGTACTTGACTGTCTCCACCGATAGGAATCTTAAGTCTAAAGCCCCTAATTTCATCCCCCCATCCTAATTAGAAGCTAAAATTAAGCCTTCATTAATAAACTTCAGTTTTCTAAAAATATTTCTTTTCTTGTGTGTTTTTCCAGTGAGTCCGAGGCAGAAGGGAGTTCCAAATGACAAGACTTTTCTAATGACCATTAGTCTCTTCTTTCAAGATCTCAACTGATAAAGTGTCAAAAAAAGAACACCAAGGGCACCACGGGCCTTGTCATTAAGGCCTTCTTCAAGACTTTGAGACTTTCTATTCTACACTTTGGTGCATTGTTATAATTGAACTTTCTGAACTGCTCCTGAACAGTACCAGAATAATTCTGGAAATTCAAGACTTCACCGGAGTCGTGGCTCCATGGGCCGGAAAAGGAAAACAAGATGGAGACGACTTTCAATTGGTAAGTCAAATGTACCAATCATTCAACCAAAAAATTCAAGAGAAAGTCAGAATTGATTCTTCCATGGCTTCAGGACTTTCTCCTTGGTGAAAGCAATTTCAGTCTCGTCAAGTTTGAATTAGATTCAGGAGAAAATAGAAAATATGCAGGTCTTATTGAAATGTTTTTAAAAAAAGACCTTTTTTAAAAACAAAAATGTATTAATAATTCATTTCCATGAAGGAGAAAGTAACTCATCAGTGACTTTAAATGTCAGACACTCGTTCCATTATTTCAGAAACCAAATATTGACTCTAGAAAGACTTACTGATGAGCCTTTTTCCTAATGGACGCGTCTATTCTAAATGTCTATTTCACTAATGTTCCCTACCGCAGTTGTTTAGAACAGAGTCTGAACAAACGTTCGAAAAAACGTTTAGAACAAACCTATGCTATCCTGGATTCGCACATGTTGGATTTCTCCAGGATCTTCATTTCTTTTGAGAATTTCCATAAAGTGATGATGAAATTGGGAAAACTTTGAAGAGTATAAACAGTAAAGACTGTTATGAAGATAAATAAATCTTCAAGTTTTAAAACAGAATGAGGATGAGGTAAATAAATATCCAAAAAGTAAGTGAAGTGGTTAACGTGCTCTTTTTTTTTTAATTTCAAATTCTTGTCAGGTAGTATGGCTAAAGGCCTTGGGAAATTGGCAAATTGGCAATTCCATAAAGTTCCATGGTTTCATTTTTACTTTATTAAAAAACCTCCGTTATGAAATTCCATGTAATGACCCTGGAATTCAATCCTTCAATTGTCCTAGTTTTATTAGAGACAATAATAAATTGATGTTGAATTATAATTAGCCTAGAGTCAGCAGAAAACCATTAAATGGAGCTCATGGGACTGGATGAACCTACGGTACTTGAGCCTTTAGTTTTAATCTTTGCATAGCCTCTGGAGGATTGCTGAAGTGGCCAATTTAACCCAGTTATCACAGTTATCACTTGGATCAATTGGATTGACAAATCCAATAATTCCAAAGTCCTTCAGCCCCGACGAGACACCGTAGACGACTTACATCCGAATTGTAATAACACGCGGATGCGAGTCAACAATAATGTAGTGATAAAAACCAGAATTGTGTACATTTGGGAATGTGCGTGGACCAAAAAAGTTGATTTCTGCAGCGCTCATCATTACTTGTGTGTCTGTTCTAGAATGAAGAAAAAAGTGGTTAGTTTTCTGTATGTTTGGCTAACCTTATCTGTTAGCTTTGGATTCAAGAAGCTTCTAATTCAGGAATTACTAATTCAGATTCTCACATGCAAGTGGAAGGTTGAATTGAAAAAAGCTTCGAAGAGAAAGTCAATAAGCTACCCGGCTTCGGTTGTTTCTTTGCACGGCGTGCAAGTTAATCTCTTTATTTGCTGCAACGCGGTCAAGTGCCTGTGGTTTCAAAAAATCCGAACATTGACATGATTTTTTAATAGAATTTCGATAGCGTCCCCTGACACCATACCGCACTAAGAAGATGATTTTCTTAATGTCACTTCATCAAAATGTGTCGCTTGATAAAGCCCTTGAGTTAGCAGAAGGGTTGAGAATTGGTTGTCAGCTCGAGTCCTATCTTCTGCTCTCAAGCCGTTATCATCAATAATAATTCCAATCCAGACAGACTACAGAGCGTCTGAAGGGTGCGTTAGTTTTGACATTAGAATGAAAGGTCATAGGTTATTATTTTAGTTTAATGTGTAATACAACTTCCTCATGCCTAAGTCCCTTTCCGTCTCCTTCCTGTTCATTTTAGTTCCAGTAGCTCTACGCTCTGCGGTTTCTAAAAAAATCTCTACAGGCTCCGCTTAGATGAACTTTCTTCCTTTTTCCGTTTGTCCAAGTGGATATTGGGCAACTGGATTTAGTGAATCTTTGAAGTGTCTTGTCCCCTGGATGTTGCAATCTACAGCATAAGTGGATGATGATGATGATGGCGCCTGATAAACTCCAACCTCCTTGAATTCAATGTCACCTACAAAGGAACTCTTTTTATTCTGGTTTTCTAATCAAATGGAAATTGAAGGGGACAAGAGTCAAAGGACCCTGTTTTAAATTTTCTCTTAGGATCCTGTATTGATTTGAATTGATTTTCGGGTACCAGAGAGAATGATTATTTAGAAGACAAGGGAAACTCCCTTGTAGAAAATAAAGGGAAACGAACCTCGGCCTTTAGTTTATAGCCTCTGTTTTCATATACATCAATGGTAGGCTTTCGTGGTTTTATCGGAAACTTGTTTTCCGCATACAAAATACATTGTAACAGAAAGAATTGAATGGGCTTTTACTTTCGACTTTCACTCAACTTTCACTCCCACTTTTGCCGTTCTTGTGTACACTTCCGCCCTTGTCCTTGAAGCTTGAAAACTAACGACTATAGCTCCTTATGGATAGTTATCCATCCAAGTGTCCCTGAGATATTGGACCATATGTGGTCAATTTAAGGTCCCTGTCTGGCAATCGATGGAATCAGTTGATGTCACAATGGGAAGCATATGGAAGTGAAAGCGGGTATGAAAACAGTCCTAGTAAACCTCCTTTGGAATCGAAACCTTTGGAATCGAAAGTATGAATCCATTATCCATTGAAGATGCCAGCATTCCCAGCATTAGAAGAAGAATGGACTGATTTTCTTCCTTTTTGGCGTGTGTAACTCCATCATTTTGATGCTATCGTGTGCTGGATTTTGTGGCTAGCTGAACCATTATATCAAAGGTGAAAGTCCATTCCCTAATGAGAGTTTACCAGCGACGATGGAATCCCCGAATTGGACATTGATCAATTGGAATATTTTTTCCCTTCTCTGCTTCTCCTGATATACACGGGTTGGAAATGGATGGGAAATGGAAGTATTGATTTCCCTTTTACTCGAACACACGCTTGCTCTCGTTCGACTTGTTCAAAAAGAAAATTCTGCAAAAGGGAAAGTACATAACATAAGGATCCTTGGGAGAAAGTAGGCTCGGGGGACTCACATTTTATGAACCCGAAAGTGCCAAGAGTTAACACAATTATGGATAAATGGTTGTAAATTTTTGAAAAAAGGAAAATTGACACTATTCCTATTGCTTTTGGACTTTGGCACATCTATGTACCAGGGAAGATGCTCAATTTGTTCATTGTGGTTAAAGGATTTTTCTTTATAACTTTCTCCCAAGTGCTTTCTCTCCAGATGGGAGGGAGGTTGAGCCAAGAAATGAGATTCCTGCTGTGGCTGGAATACTGGAGTAGACAGGACCAGGATTTATTGATTGGACTATGATTTATTAGAGGAAGACAATGGATCATCATCCCTTCAGCTTTCCGTCTCGTATTTTTATTGTATTGAGGAAAGTCAAGCCTTGAGGTCGCTACTGCGGAAACTTATTTTTATCTCTCTCTACGTCTCCTGTGAGTCTTGGGTAGTGTAGTGATGATCCCAAAGGACTGGCAGAACACAATGATGAATGAATGATAATGAGAATTTCAAAGATCCCATTAGGCACTTGCCCATCATCACCACTTGACAATTTCCGGAAGCTCGAAAAAAGCTTGACGGCTGAGATCAGTCGAAGTTGTAATCCGCTTGATGACTTTTTTGAGGTCTGGGAAGAATGTATTATTAACAGAATAGAGAGAGACAAGGACTGCACTTGTTTTATACACCTCGGCTGTTGTTAAAAACATTGTCTTCAATTTGTGATGGTAAATACAAGGCAAAGGAGAGCCTAAAGCCTCTCATCTCTCCGCCATGTTCACTCCGAATCTAATTTTAGAAGCTAGAGAGACAGAATATCTTCAGAGTTTTAGAGAGTAGTTTCAGATACCTTTCTAAATACGGGGATTCTTCAGTCTCTGCTATTTTCAAACCGTGAAAAGGAAGATGAGACTTCTCACACTCTAAATAAATCCATTTACTCATTAGAACACCTTAACAATGGAAGAACAATGAGTGCTTTCACAGCTACTAAACCTTAACCTGAAACTGTAGCTTAAATCCTAAACCCTAACCTGAAGTTAGCCTTAACCTGTTTCATAAAACGCTTATGCGTTAGGTTCCGCCGTATTTTGTGAGTGAAAGTTTGGTGAAAGCTTTTTTGTTTTTACGTAAGAAAAATCAATTTCTTGCGTTTGAGCTTTTCAGCCTTAATGAATAGTAATAATTCCAATTCCTCCTGTAATAAAATTTAATCTTCGAATGCGTGTATCAATCAAGCGACGAGGGCTTGAATGAATGGTGAAAGTGACATCGCATGATGATGGCAGGAGAGCCCATAATGTCATGAAAAAATTCTCAATTACTTAAACCCCAATATTATGAAATTGGTAGGTAGGGAGTTGTTATAAAATACCCAGGAGGTTTAATGAAGGGAAGCATGGGAGTATGGCTCGTGGCAATCGTGGCTCTCGTCCCTTCTGGAACCACTGGAACTTTATCGTCATCTCACTGCGCGAGTAATGGAACATTTCGCAATTACTGGATTAAATTAATCCAATGAAATCTGTCTCCCATTATGGATTTAAGTAGGTCACAGACAATGGAAGTCTGCAGCTCTCTTTCTATCGATCTTGAATAATCCTAACGGCATCCAAAAAATGTAACACGCCAAACTTTATGGAATTTGGAGAACTGTTGAAAGTTGTAAATAAGTCAACTTGTAATTGACTGCTGAAGAGTAGAAACAAAGCATTAAGCGAAGATGCGAAAGTATTTGGTGAATGTGTGCACTGGGTGCGCTAATTGAAACCGTTTAGCCAAGGAGGTTTAACTTTCTCGTTAGGAAATTGGTGTTAACCACCGTTCGTTCAGACTTCTGCTTCACACCAAGTCCCATGATGAGCCCCAGTAGTTGATTGATTATGTCATTTGCAGGTGGGAATTCCGGAAACGAAGAGGAGGAAGCCGAAAGAGAAAGTGAAATTTTGGGCTTTTCGAAAATGAATCCGGCGAGTCGACATCGCAGCGGTTCACAGCCTTCTATCATGAATTCCTACGCAACATTCGAGCAGTCGTCCCCCAGTCCACTCCCAGTCATGAACGGAAGCGGAAAGTACAGTGGAGGGAATGGGACCGTCCACGTTCCCGAGTCCAAATCCAGTGATGAAAGCAGTAGCAACGGTGGAGGAAGCGGGGTCAACGGTTACTCTCAAAAAGACGGAAACTCGAGTCATCACGGTCACTATAATGGCCGCGGTGGTTACAACAATGGCTACGGAAGCCATTCGAATCACAACTACTCCCAGTACAATGGGAAAGACGGCAGGAACAATGGCGGTAGTGAGGGGAACTTCCACGGTAGCAACGGTGGGAGCTACCACTCCTCATCCAATGGTTACTACCCATCTTCTTCAAGTAATTACTACCACCATCGGAACCAGTACAATCAGTCCTACCGGGGTTCACAGTATGAGGGGTCAGGAGGTTACCGAGGAAGGGGTAGTGGGGATTACCACCACACGTCCCGATTCGGTGGTCGCTTCCGGAAACCAAGACCATACGCTTCTAACTATTACTACAATAATGGACCTTCTCACCAATCCAGTGATGACGGAGGTACCAATAGGCCTTCGTACAACCAAGGTAAAAATGTTATTTCAGCCTATTAACCGATAAAAGCGTCATAGTCCTGTCACCAGAGGGAAAAGACATGGCGATAGGGCGATGGCAACGGCTGTCATAATTCCCACTGGAGCTCCATCCTGCGCGAAAGAGAAAGTTCCAGCTCTTTCCAAAGGGGAGGAAACGAAAATAACCCCAGGAGGAATGGATTTGGAAAACTTTGTTCTTGGAATTTATTGACGTCCGCGTGTCATTAATGGAATCTGCAGCCTCATTTCAAATGAATTTTTTGATTACTTCCTTTTCGAGAGAATGCATTGGATTGCAGTATTGGAAAACGTTAAAAGTTAAAACCTCCCAATCCTTCCTGTTATTCAAAAGAAGGTGAAAAAGGTGATTGGTTTGAAATTGAGGCTAATGAAATATTTGATTGCGTATGAAAACGTAATTTGACAGGCCATTAAAAGCAGGGAAAAGAATTGAGCAGGAACTGGAATAAATGATCAATTGAATTGACTATATGCCATCGAGTGCGTGCGAATGGATTGGCTTTATGGTGAATTCCAGTGAATCCATTTGGAATTTCCCCATAACACTTGCGGTGCTTTTGGTGCATTTTAAGCATCAATGGATTTCAAATGAGGCTAAACGATGTTAATTACAAGTGAGTGGAAGCTGACACAGTTAAAGGACAGGTGGGTTACTGCCAGTATTGAACTTTTCGCACCCTGTCAAAGGCTTATTCATGGATTTCTGTGTGAAAATCCAGATGTAAACATGCTCTAGCTCATCAAAAGAAACACCTTCGTTTAAGGATCAAATGGAACCATTTTCTAGAAACAAAAAGGCCAACAGTCTAAGCATCAATTTCCAATTTCAGCCTAAAAAGCCCAATTTATGCAATTGATGATCTGATTGATGATTTATTATTCACGCCAAATTGGACTTGAAATTCTGAATGGCGTTTAAGCTTATTTAGCTGGTGTTTTTCAGTTTACAATTTCCAGGTTAATCGCTTCATACCCTTGTGCTAGAACCGTGTTTCTAGCACCTTTGAGTTTTAATTGAGTTGTATGAGCAATTAGATTGATTTTGTATTTTGTCCTTTTTGCAGAGGAGTATACGAAGATTACGACACCGCGACAAGACGTCTTATTCAAGAAAGGCTACTTGTCACAACGAAAGTCTGTCACTCAGTCGTCATCAGTGGACAGCACTTCAGGTCCCACGACACCCTCCACCAATGGCACTCCTGACACCCATTCCACTAATGGGATCAATTCCGGTAAGAAATACTGGCAATACTTCTTCTAGACACAACTCCAGTTTTATACTCGTCTACAGTCGCCTACTGCAGAACCAAGGTTTTTCTCATCATCGTTTGAAGTGTGACTTGTAATAGTGCATAAGTGGTCATCCCCTGCATATTTGATACCCGGGTGGAAACAACTTTCCCATTTTGGGAAAAACTAATAATGAATTGTAGACATGCGAGATTATACTCTGCCACCACCACCCGCCATTCTGTGGAGAAAGTCGAAAAGTGACATTTGTATTCTGACACTAATTCTCAAATGTCCATCCAAGGGGAGAAAATATCGCATGTAATTCCTTATACTTCCACACGCAAACTAGCGGCTTCACATTGGTCAAAGTTTGCGAAATCATTATCAAATATTCACAGGAATTAGACAATGGAGAAAGTTTAGAAAGTTTGAAGGCTTCGCTACTGCTGAGCTTTGACGCCGTCCTGAAAATATTTGAACAAAAATTGCAATATTTTCACTGCTTTCTAGTTCTTTTGAGCAGCTTTTCGGAAAATTTAAAGCAAGGATGAGGAAATTGATTTGAATTGGTCTATATTTTCCGTTTTTAATCTCCCTTGTTCTCAGTTAATTTGGATAAAGGCCTTGATGATGTTTTATGAAGACTAATTATCCTTCTATTCCAACTTAACCGTAGGTACCCAATTTAATACCCAAAGTGGGTACTTTTGGTAACCATAAACCTCCACATCTGGCGTCCTTATTCCTTCCATTTCCAGTGTCAACTGACTCTAACATGCGTTCACTTTTTCCTTGCATAAGCAGTACATCCTATTATCCTCCAGTGCCTTTTAAACGCTAAGGTTTTGAATGTATTTGGATGATTACTGAAGCACTTTACAAGCGTCTGCACTGCGTCTATTTCTCACGACCACCTGAAAAATTGAAGCTTAGGATTTGCTATTAAAGCTAATTTCAATTTCCAATCCTCCCTCAGCCCTCCCTAGCAGGAACTTGGGGTTGAATTTGCAATTGAAATGAGTTGTGCTTAAACTCATTTGGAAAGTATATGGTTTTGGCTTGTCAATATTAATTCCTTATAGCCTTGTTGCTTCGTAGTTCCCAATTCCACAGACGGTAACTCTCCATATTCTCTACGGAGAGCTCATTTTCAGGAGCTTCCTTTTGATCTCTGCCTCTAATATAATTTGGCTCATCATAAATTCAATGGGCAATCTGATTCCCATATGCATTAAGCAGCCAGCAAACAACGCAAGTAAATGGAACAATGGGATACGAGGTCCAATTTCTGAAACCAACAACCCACGCACATCCTTCAAATTTATGCAGTAGGTTGAACGTAATGTGGAATGTGAGAAAGCAACTGGTAAAAGCACACCGGAGATTCCATTTGCGGAGGATGATCATTTCAATAAGAATTCACACTCGAAAGTGCCAGGCAGACGATGAATTGCAAACAGTGCCAAAATGCGTTAGCCGCAAAAGCAGATTTCAAGGGGTTATAAATGATGACATTAAATAATCATGAGGACTGGGCATTCCAAAGGGGGAAATGTATCAGACTCTACCAGGGATCTTATACTCCCGGTTCCAGCCACACAATGGCCTGGAATCTTTGGGAATTCAAAAGCGACACTGCTGGATCCGCAGCGATAAAGATGCTTAATAACTTCAAAATGGGAAAATGCTATTTCTTACACGTTAAAATTTTCAAACGGCCTTTTAATCACACAATTCGCAACTTTCAAAACCCATTCTGTACCATTTTTCTGATTTTAATTGAAGAAAGCACTTTTTCTGGCAATGTGTTTCATTTCCGAAACGCAGTGACTACCGTGACTCTTTCGGAGTACCATTATTCCTTGTAAATCCGACGGTGTGGAAGGATTTATGGCTAATTGAAGATAATGGAAGGAAGTTTCCAGACAGACGCTGACTTGGAAATGAAACCAATTATGTAAAAAGTGAATAGTAATTCTAGCATCTTTTGTTTCAGATTACTCGGAGGGTTATGAGAACGGTGAGACTGACTGTGGAGGACTTCCTTATGACGAAACCGTGTACTACGGACCACCCCCGGAAACTGCTGTCTTCACTGACCCAAGTACTGGCCAAGTCTACTACGGTAATTTAATAATTCAAAATGGAAAAGGATTTGGAGAAATGGAGTGCCAAGTGCGACACATAATATGATGGAAGTGGCTCATCCAATCAGAAAATAGGAAAACAGAAGAGCCATAATTAGAATAACACATTAGGCTGGTGTAAGCACTTCATAGAGCTTCTCGGAAGCTTTAGAATTCAGCGTTACTTCTTATGTTAAATGAGGCTCCTCATTAACATAACTCCGTTTCTCGCTTCCGCTCTTGAGTAATTGCATTTCCTACGGTATTCTTCCCGTTTTCTAACGTTCCACGTCAAAGACGGAGCAGTCTGGTAAAGTTAAACTTGAGACAAGCATGGTGTAGCTACCTTTGTAAGGCTCCTTTGCCTTGTTTTTCCAAAGTTATTATTCTCGTAAGGTGGTGCATTGAAGGAAAATAATTTGGTGGAATTGGATGTGTTTCGAGGGGAGAATTGCGTGGGAGTTTCTCCTCTCTGCGGAGAAAGTCGGAGAAAGTGATTTACGGATTTGTCCATACATTTCCCCACACTTTATTCCGACTTTTCTCCAATGTTTCGTAGTCACTGAATCTGAAAGTGGGCTTTAGTTGGGTTCTGTAGTAAAAACAGAGAGCTAAAAGAAGAAGGAAAGCCAATAATCAATTGCTTTATGCTCATTACAAGTCTCCCAATGACTTGACGTGCTGAGTTTGGAAACCCATGGAAAAGGGGAAGGGCCAAGTGAACTGGACAGGAGAAATGTGCTGGCAAACTTCTTTTGACATTTTGGAAGAGAGGTTAGGAATAGTAAAAGGAAGAGAACAAGGCTGTAGCTTTTAATCAAACTTTTCTTTTTCACCCGAAAACAGGCGACTTATAGGGAAAGTTAGGAAGGCCAAAGTTTTCTCTTAGCGATGATTAGTGAGAGTTGTAATCGATACCATTGTTCCCAGGCACGGGAGGACAGAGGCAAACACACTAATTATAATTAAATTACACGTGCGCTGGCATGAGGACATGTACATGACATATGGGCTTGGATGACCTTTGTCTTTAGCAGTTTTAATAATTCCTGTTTATTTATAATTACAGGTCAGTCTAATGGGGAGTATTTCGATGCCTACCCCGTGAGTCCAGTGATGATGGGGGGCTACCCTACACCACTTTACTATCACCTCCCATATCCAGGATTGGACTGGAACGGACTCCCCACCCAAATCTACCCGATCGTGCCTCTGGGTCCACCACCACTCGATGAACACCAAGCCGCACTGCAGGTAAAACAATTGATTGCATCAAATGTTGTTCCCAACGGAAGTCCAGCGGTATTATAAAAGAAAAAACCTTACAAAGGTTTTCACCAAAGGTTTTCACCAAAGGTTCTGCTTGGCATGTGATCGATTTGATGATAGCCATTACGGAGAAAGGCGGAGGGGAGTGTGTTGAGAAGCTCATTTTGAAAGGCCATCCAAACCCCCTTTTGGTGGTAGTTGAATAGAGGGCTAAAATGGGCCATTTATTGAAATTTCCAAAACTAACGCTCCCTGTCATGTTCCACTCCGGAGCACCCCAATGTCCTCTTCCTCTGTCTTTCACTGGATTCTTCTGCTGGAGAAAGGCGGATTTATTATTCCTTTCTCTAGAGTGAAAAGACACATGCCAGGGATAGCTTTTAGTCAGGGCCTTTCTCCTTGTGTGTCTTTTTTGATGACAAAAGGGTGGGTTATATGCCTTAATTTCGAACCTTGTTTTCCCCTGTCTGTAATTCCGCATGAGCTCCTCAATGACTAAAATTTCAAAATGAGATTCCATGTTTTGAGCTAATTCCTTTTGGCTGGAGCATAACCAAAACTTTTTAGTGATGATGAGCTTTGTTTGACTTTGACGGGATTTAAAAAGAGTCCAAAGAGGCTCACTGCCAATTTCTACAGTGTAAGACTAGCCTTACCTGTCTCTGTAGTTTCTACGGGGGACGTAGTTACATATAGAAAACCTCACACGCGGATATCAGTAGTGCTTTTGTAGCACTTTCCAAAGTCGAAAAACCGGAACGTACCCTGAAGTTAGGAACCCGTGACTCCGATTCCTGAGCCAAAGTCAATGGAGTCTCCTTGTCCTTAGTTTCTTGGCAAAGTTCCGCATGGAAATGATTGTCTTCTCTACACACCGATGATGCCCTGGGAAGTGGATTTTTTAATAGGAGCCTAGCTAATGGCCCTGTTCACAGACAATTTCAACAGAGGAAATCCACCTTGACGGCGTGTCGGGGAAAGAGTGTTTCCTCCTCAAACGATTTTTCTTTTTAATAAAGTTTCTAAACTTTTAATGCTTTCAACAGCAGGGTGGTGACGGACTCAAATCCGACGGGAAAGGAACTCTCAACAGAGGTGATGCAAATCCTGCTGACCCTGGAAGTCTTTCAGAGGTCAAGAGTCATCATGGGAAGAAAGGAGAGTCAGGCCCATTGACCAATGGGAAGAATTCCAATAAAGGGAGTAGCGAGAAAGCCTCAAAGAAAGGCGGAAGCGGGGGTGAGTCAGGAGCGAACAATGGAACGCTGTCGGATTCCAGCTCTTCTTCCAGGGAAGGGTCAACTTCGACCTTCTCCTCGACAGCGTCAACTCCACTCTCACCACCAATCAACGGCGGTGCTCCATTGGGCTCACTGGCCTCGTCCATGTCCGCTCTCAGCATAGCTGATGGCCCACCGCCCCAGCATTTGCCACCAATCCACCACCATGGGATTCCTGTACAGCATTTTGTCACGCATCCAGGCCCACCTCCGAATCACCATCACCATCATCATCCTCAACCTATTCTCTACCATCCTCATCCAGCGACGTTCGTCTATGCCCCACCGATTTACAACGGTAGGTAAATACAAGCCAATTATGTCGCATTTTCTCCTTCTTTTTTAGTTTCTCCTTGGAAATCCTTGGACCTAATTTTTCCCCAAAAAAATGCTTACGAGTAACTTACAGTTTTTCTCACCCAAAATAATCACAAACTTGAAAAATGGCTGATTGTCAGCGGATCATAAATTATAATAATCTGTTCATAACGTAAAAAGCGCTGCATGTTTTTCTCGTATTTTCAAGTGGCGTTTTATCGCTTTATTTTAATAGCTGCATTGTAAAACGCTTCGCTTTTTCTGTTAATTTGTAAATTATCGTTTAAAATCAATTTCCTTTAAGAGATAAAAGAGGCAAACGACTTGGCAAAGGAAGTAAGTAATTTGATCATTCCAATTGTCTTTTGACACGGGACAAACTGGATTCCTTCGTCCCTTTTGACGTATTGGTTTTTCTTAAGTTGGAACTGGATTGGAGAAATTGCAGCCGTTGCAACGCGTTCTCTATAAATACTTGTCGTATTATACTTTAACATACAAAATGTGACTCGGATCTGCTGCCAATGTTTCTATTTTTAAATATCAACGAGAGAACATGCCTCCTCCCTTGTACTAAGCAATCGAGTGACTTCCATTAATCCCAAGGAGTCAAAGGAGAGCACCAGCAGGCCATGGAGATCATCCCAGAGATGCTTAAAGATGTGAAAAAAATAAAAGCAGATCTTCTTGTTTATTTCCCAACAGCAGGAGGAAGGAAAGTTTTCTAGATTAAAGTCCTGTGGACATCCTACAGAGCCAGCCAGTCCAGAAATAAGTTCCAAAGACTTTCCAAAAAGTCTCTGCTAGATTTAATTGGAAATTCGAACTCCTCGTATAAGTGAGAAATTAAAAGTGGTGAAAGGCTGTAAATCATTAAAAGAGAAAGTTAGAAAGCTCGCGTGTGGAGCACCGTCACTGCTAAAAAGGTTTTCAACAAGAATCAAAGTTTGTAAGGCACGCAGGACCAGTGACCCTTGTGGGAATTCCTAATTTACAACTTACAACCCTGTCTTCTTGTGCTGTGTAACTTTGCAGCTTATTTTGCAACATAACTTTTTTGTATTATCATTTTTTTGCATTAGTTTTAATTTATTTGAACCTTTGACCTCCTTTTGACCCTAAGTAGAACCTAGAGCGTAGAACTTTAAGCACACTGTACAAAATTAAGGTTACGAAAATTGGACTGTGCTATATTATTAGGTGTTGTGGTACCGATTGCACCCGCTGCTTCTACTGCCGAGTCTCAGAGCTCTCCAAGTAGTCGAAAAAAACGTAAATTACGACGGAGAAAGAAAGATGATGGACAGGTTAGTTCATTTCCCAATATACTTTCTCTCCACCCGAAAAAAGTGAGCTTGGAATTGAATTTTGACAAGAGAAAGAGAGAAAGCGAAGGAAGAGAAAGGCTGGCAGTTCCTCTGAGCATTCTGTCGCTTGTTTTCCTTTTTTTGTTACATCCTGATTACTTTCACAAATGATTTGGCTCTATTCTTTTTAATTTCTTGAGCATTTGGCTTCTTCTTAAATGTGATTCTCCAGTAAATTATAAATGTCAAGTCGTAAATTAAGAAAATTGTACAAAATTGCATGTCAACTTTCACTTTTTCTCTATTCTTCGGACTTTCGGATGCGGATTGAAGTAGCAAAATTTTGATAAAGTTGCCGAAATCCGGGTCAAGAGGAGGGAACAGGAGGAGGGAGAAAATTCTCCCCTCCTTTCTTTCTTGCTGGAGAAAGTTTTTTATCCTCTTGTGTCACTCTTACTTTTTCTAATTGTGTTCTAAATACTTTTTTGTCTTACTTCCAGTTGACAGATGAAAGTTCTTCAGAGGACTCGACAATATCCGCCACTGAGGATTCCAAGGATCAACAACAGAACCCAACTTCCAAAAACAATTTACTAGCTGAAGTGCCGAATTCAAGTCCTTATGCTCCAGGTTCCAGCACATCATCCCCACCCACGACCTCATCTGACTCTTCCCCTTTGAAATCCAGTTCAGGCGTAGCTACTAAGAAGGACCTCATAACCCCTTCAGAGGCCCCTGCAGATCCTCCAGGACCCCATGCAGTTCCTTCTGCAGTTCCTTCAGAAGCTACTGCAGTCCCTCTTAATTTAAAACCAGAACAAAACGGAAGTTCCTTAGGAAATAAAATAGAATCAAGTCAAATCCCTTGTGAAGGGGACGAAGTTGTAAAGCCAGAAGAAGGGAAGAGAGGAGAGGCGGAAGACAAGGCAGTAAATCCAGAGCCAGATTCTGTAGATTCTTCCGAGGGAGAGAAGCCAAGTCCCCCTCCAGAGGAATCCCTTGGCCACACCTCGTTCAAGAAACCCCAGGACTTAACACTTGGGCTGGACTTAATTAGTAACAACACTTCGGAAGGATTAGGAGAGACAGGAGGGGAGTTATCTTCAGTTTTAGAGCCTAGTTCTCCGGATTCGTTCAACACGACTCAGTCAGTGGCAGGGTCGGAAGTCCCTTCTGTATCCATTTCTGAAACAGACTTTATGAATAGGACAACCTCAGTGGATGAAGTAGAGGAGGACTTACCCCATGAAGAATTACTACTTGAATGTTCACTTGATGCTCACCTCACCTCCACTTCGGCTCATGTCACTCAACACTCGCTGGAAGAGTGCTCACTGACAACTTCTTCAGACGTTGAGAGTCGTGGAGCCAACAGCCAATCAGAAGCAGTCACAATTCCTACGAGCGCAAATACCCAACCTTACCACCAATCGACTGAAAACAGTCCCAAGGTCCATCACAACGACCCCACTGAACTTTCCCCAAGTCCAGAAGCCATTTTCGAGAGGCAGCTGGAACTTCCGGATTTGGCAGCAGCGCTTAAAGTTGAAAGTCAGGAAGCGCTTCCTCATCAAAACTTGGAGCCAACGCAGCTACTAAGTGCCGAGCTCGCTGACGCCGTGGATGCTCTCCAAGTGGAAACGGAGGAAGTTTCTCGTGACTGTCCATGCATCACGACCACGGTCCCACTCTCTCTTGCTTCAGATGATGTCCAATGTGTCCATATTGAAGAGCCTCAAATCCCCATCTTTAGCGGTACAGGCTCCCGGCCAACAACTCCTTCCTCACCTCTTGAGAGACCTCAGTCAATTACTCTCGCAGTCGCTGCATGGCTCAAAGTTCAAGGGGACGATGCCCTCACGCCCGTTAACCAGCTCCAAGAGATCTTTGCCCAAAGTATCGACCAAGAGCTTGAGAGTGGGTCCGAAGAGGATGAGGAAGAGGACCACTTGACAGGCGAAGATTTGTCCAAATTGGATTCAATGAGTGAAGAGCTCCCAAGTGCCCCTGCTGCTTCAAAATGTTCAATCCAGTAAGCAGCAAGGAAAACGTGATGGGGTCAGGTCCCGAGTCCCTGGAACAATTGGCAAGCTCTAATTCACCCTCACTGACCTCCCTACCCACTGCCGAACTGACTTGTGATCCTCAAAAATTTACGAAATACTATCAACTAGGGGTCCTTTCTGACTACAAAATGGAACCCTCTGATAATGAGTCTGACGAAATTGAAGTGATGAAACAATGTGATGAAGATGAAGACGTTGGTACCTTTGACCCATCGTCCAGAAGGAGCAGACCTTTGGACGAATCACCCCCTCCCCCTCCAAGGTCTCGTCATGAATTTGTCATCCAGCAAGTAGGACCAGAGAGGGGTCATCATGGCTATGTCAATCCAATGTCGCTTGCCCAGGAACTCGTCTCATCTGCGCTGACAACGAAGGAACCCTTGCCTGAATCCTGGGACGTGGACTCGGAGCCCTTGCCAGAGTATCAATCCCCTCCCCTTGAAGAATTTCCCCCAACCTTTAGCCATTTGACCCCAAGAAACAGGGTCATTCGGTCTCAACTATTGGCAGAGACAGGGGGCACATGCTGCATCATCCAGTGAACTCCTCCTTATTCTCATCTCCAGTTCAATTTGAAATCATTATAAATATCCTATAAATCTAAAATTAACTATTGCGATTATAGCCTAATTGCCAATTTCATTGCAAATATCAGACAAAGGGAAGGTCAGTGACCCACAGAAGGGTACTTCCTTAGCCTCCATTTTCTTCCTTTTGGAGCCCATCCCTCAGACTTAGGATCGCCAAAGAAATTCTTTGTATTATTTGAAAGAAAAATTAATCATGGAGAAGACTTTCATTTTCAATTTCTTAGGCCAATGATTATCTTTTGTAAAATTAATTGTAACCATTAGATTTAATCTTCCGCATCGAATCTTCCTTTATAAGTCTCTGGGTTGGTTCTTCTAACTGCTTAGGCTATGCTTAATTAGTTATTAGTAATTATGTAAATGTAATTTAACATTTCATAAAAAGAATGGTTGAGTCTGTCTAGTCTCTCACAGAGAATTCAGAGCCAGAACTAAGGGCTCAAGGGACTCTCCTGTTTCTGGTGGTTCAACTAATAATGTGTCTAATAGCTTGTTCTAATTAAATTAATTACCACCACTAAATGGTCCTTATGAGTTACACTTTTACACGTCTTCAGAGGTTTATTCTTAATCAATCGTTTAGCTTTAATTAAAATCTTGTTGTTTCCTCAATTCATTGCTCACTTACTCAATCAATTTGTGAATTAGGGATCCAACGGTATGCTACTAATTTGTGTTCTAAGTAGATTCACAATTCTAAATGTAAATCTCGAATTTCTAATTTAGGTCTTTAGCCGTAATTAGACTAAAAACAGAACTAAAAATGGCAATTCTAAAGAATCTGTCAATTCGTGTAACAAATGGCCCTTTTTAGGATACAAACACACCTCGTGTTTTGCTTTAAGCTTTCGTTCTAGCACTTTTCCTTTTGTTTCAATTAGGTTCAATTAGGACTTCAATTAAAAAAGTTAATGAGGAAGATAAGGGGAAAGAGGGACCGGGGAAAGGTAAACTTGTTTTAATTAAATTAAGGGAAACTGAAGTGTGCTAATAATCATGAAGTGTGCACAAGAACAAGTTCTTTTTGATCAGAGAATCTTTGAAAGGTCAAGTGCAGAGGTCAAATGTGGTATTAGCTTTAGAATCAATAATAATGTCAAAGTACCTACGGCCGAGGATACCTTTGAGTCCTTTTTCCAAATCATAGATTTCCCGTTGTTGTTCAGTTTAAGTTTAATTTGTGCCTTGAAGACTTGAAAAGAAATCGATAAAACAATGCTTTCTTCATTCATCTAGTGTGCATATTAATTAATTGACATACATTCGACACCCCTAATTAAGGATTCAGTTTCAAAATACTGCAAAACACACCAAAAATCAACATTTAAATCTTCTCAGTTTAAAATACTTTCTGTTTATAATTAGTAAATTAAGATTAAAATCAAGAATTGGTACTAATACTTCTTCTAAGTGCATGCTGCCCTGTTAATTACAACACAGAAATCTATTTAGGATAAGGTAAAGAATTATAATTAAAAAATATATATTATTCCCTAATGATTAAATTAAAAATTAATGACAATTAATAAGGATTTCAGTTTACAAGTACTTAATGTGGATACACAAAAGCGTCTCCAGTAAATGATTACGCTGAGCATTAAAAACTGAGCATCAAATCATTAATTCATAACATAAATTAGGCTTAATTAACCTGGGAAAATGATAAATTGCGGTTTTAATTAAGACCTTGGAGTTTCGTGGTGATAAGGAAAGGACGCTGTTTTTCTAGGCGTGGAACCCACGTGGTGGCTGGGTTTGAATTTTCCCTGCTTTCCCCCTCCTGGATTAAATGCAAAGAGCCACGCCCTGAAGAAAGTTTATGGTGAAAGGAGGAAAGAAAGCAGAGGATTTCAGGCGTCAATTTCTTCAAGATTAATTGAAGAAATCAATTAACTTAATTTTTTTAGTAACAGCGAGTACCACCTTCGGGTAGCCTTACAACTGGGGAAAACTGACGGTACAGTCGACGAAGACGCACAACAAGCGTTGAGGGTAAGGACATAACGGCTATTTTACAAAAATGTAACTAACCCATCTCCTCAATCAGCTGGTTTAACACAATTCCAAGTTAAATTAGCTAATTTCATGGACGGAAGAGACTCATTTACGATGTATTTAACATGTAAGATTGATGAGTTGATGTTAGTATTCGAGTTCCAATGGTTGAATAGCTATGGTGTCGTTCATCAGTTCAGATTAAAATAGTCGTGGAATAATGTCAATAACGTATAGTTGCATGGGATCGGCTTGATGTAGTACCTTAGATTGCCATAGAAAAGGGATGGGGTGGGCTTGATGTACCTTAGATTGCCATAGAAAAGGGATAGGGTAACATCAGTCCCAGTGGATGATGGGGATTCTGTGTAGCGGAATGCTTGATTGGATTAGTTAATTAGTAAGGGGAATGATAATGGTAACCTTCCTATGAATTTTTTTAATCAGGAAATGTCTTCGTTTTATCGTTTTAGGTTCAAATGGAGGAGTAAAGTCATGGCTTTGGTTAGTTTCTATCAAAATATCAAGAAGGTGGTGTAACTAAAACTGTATTGTTTAGTCACTGCTGAATTCCGGTGTATTCGAAGATTTAAATCGGCGTGAAAGTTGTCATATGCGATTTGAGCGACTGTGAATTGCAAGGTCACTGGTGTCACTGTGGATGACTAGAGAAGGCTAAACTCACACTGTTTGTCACTGGCTGAATTAAGCGTGTTTAAATGGAGGCAGGAAGAGAGCAAACTGATATGCGACTGACACACTTGATGATATGAATGTGCGTTCAAGATTAACAGTTAATAATCACTTACTTCCAGGCTATGATCTATGTACAATGATTCATTCGCTGATCTCTAGAGAATACGTGACAATTCGTCACTTCCAGGCAGGGTTCATGTGACCAGGATTTCAGGGATCAAATTAATGTCGCCTTTGCAAGCTCTCTTTCATTCCCATTCGCTTCAGGAGGGTGTTTCTGAGTTTGTTGGTTTAGAGCTCACTGGCATTTGTTTATCTGAATTACTGGAGCTGCGAGATACTTGAGCAATCTCTGCCATTACTGATAGCTAAGCAATCAACACCTTTCACGTACTTGTAATTACAATTGAAAGGCATAATGAGTCTCCAACCATTCCATTACGAATACTACTACGAGAGGGTTCCCTACCAACAGCAGCAGCCTCATTCACTTCCGAGTCTAAGAGAGCTATTTTTCAACACGGAATTAAGCATGCCAGAGTTCGCAGGGTTTGTAAGTGACCACTACCCTGGACACAGTCATTTGTACCCTTCAAAATCTCACTAGACCACTTCCCATGACCCAGTGAAATTAATTGCCAACTTTTTTCTTGTTTTTTTCAGATGTCTAGCTTACAACAGCAGAGACTCATCGTTGAACAACTCCGGCGGGAGGCGGCGATCAAGAGGATCAATGTCTCGCAGGCCGTTGAGGAAATCAAGGTACGATCCGCGTTGAGCTCAAAGTCTATAGAAAAAGCTAAAACGCTGCTCATCTTCAATCGCTGCTGTAGCTAAAAAAAAGAGCTCCTTCTGAAACCCTCAAGGGCCGTAGACTGTAGAAGACTTTACTGCTGCGGTGTGAATGCCAAATTGCTTTTGGAAATGACCCGGTGTGGGATTTCTTTGTTGTCTCTTTTTAGAAGTACATCTCTGACCATGAAGCTGAGGATTACCTTTACGTGGGCTTCAGCTCTCAGAAGGCGAATCCATTTAGAGAGAAAAGCAGCTGCAGCGTCATTTAAATGGCTCACAGTTCTCGTCACTGCCACCGCCACCACCACCACGATTTCCTTGTGTAAACTCACGCGTTTGTCGTTGTCTCTTTTCTCCTGTCGCCGCTGCTTCCATCACCAGTCTCATCTTAAATTGCACCATTCACCACCATTTCTTCTTCTGTGTTTTCAATGTGTCTTCTGCAGTGGTTAGTCGTTAACCGATTAACTCTACTCCACAATTAGCTACCTACACTCAGTCTACACTGTAAACTCTGTCTCTAATGTAAATCCTTTGATAAGGTTAGCTTTCTTCAAATCTTAAACGGCGATGATGAAATTACTTGAGCCAAAAATCATTAACTTCCAATGGGATTCGTCGGCTTTGCTTGGGTTTTACGTTCAGCGCTTTAGATTCTGATTCTGTTGCTCACATCACATCAAATATGAACACAAACACCGCTTCTCAGGCCTTGTGCAAAGTAATAATAGTTGCGTGGACGTGCATGTGAATGGAATTTTTCACCCTTGACCTCCTTCACTTCAAGTGTTTTTACCAATTTTCCTTTTTTTTTTCTCTTTTCTTTATGTTCATGTGCGAAGAGATTTACGATGGACCATCAAGGAGAAGACCCGTTGTACGCTGGATTTTCGCATTCGGCGAAGCACAATCCTTTCGGAAAGACCGGATCTTGTACTCTCCTGTAGAAATCTCTCTTGTTTGATCGCTTTAAATCTCACCGTTTTCCATTTTTTTTTGGTTAGTCCGTTTTGGGTTTATGCTCTGTTCACGTTTTCCATATTTTGGGTTGTCATTGAGTGATTGCTGTAAAGCAACCTTGTGTTGTAAACTTTGTGTGTTTTTCTATAAAAAAAACGTTAGAAGTCATAAGTCAATTTCCTTCGGGGCTCCGCTCCTCCTTCCTTGTCGTAAAGGAGTGTTATAAATGAGATTTGTACAGAACAACTTGGTTTAAAAAATAAATTCGGGATGATTTCCAGTGCACTCACAAAATCCGATGAAAACTGTGTAAAAGTGGGTAGTGACTTTAATGAGTGTTATTTGTAACTTGCATGTTTTTTCTTACAGAAATATATTTTGGAGCGTCAACGGGATGATTCGCTCTTCAGCGGCTTCCATTCCGCAAAGAGCAATCCATGGAAAGAAAAGTCAAGTTGCAGCATTTTGTAAATTGAGCTTTTTAATTTTTTGATCAGCATGCTGCTCTGCTGGGGCTGTGCATTTAACCAGTGTCATCTCTCCAGCTGTAGAAATTTAGCACCTTGACCTCGGCTCTAAAACCTGTACTAATTATACAAAGCACTTGTTTGCATTTTGATCTTGTTAATCAGCATGACTGGGAGTGACGTTTTACCCTTTAATTGCAGTCTTTTTGTTTGTGAATAAAGATTCTCATTTCCTTCTCATTTCCGAGTCTTCCTCTAGCATGATCAATACTTGAGCAATGTCGTTGAACAAAAACTTTTCTCCTCTGTTGGCATCGGTGATCCTGATCCCACTGATGTTGATTAGACCGGTTCGGATTGGGAAGACAAAGAGTGTCACCTCTGTACTTGACAGTCCACCGAGGTGACCTAGTTTGCTCTTTGTAATTCCCAACCAGCAGAAACTGTCGAGGGAGTCTTCTAGGTCAATCTGCAACTCCATTTTTCTATCCCTGGAACAAAGAGTTAGAAAATATTGAGTTTACTGGAGTTTTGTTTCTGTAGGTTCTCACTGAGTCGTGTTGCTGAGCTTAATGACGAATTCAAAAGGTGTGTCAATTGGACAAATGTCGGGCATCTTGGTAACGCTCAGTTTCAGGTCGTTCACGATCGGTGGCTAGAAATAGTTAATGAGAAATGACCTAAATGTCCCACAGTTCAATTGAATCCTTTGAAAACATTAGTTTTAACCTGGCGCTGAAGCTGTGATGTCTGGAGTCTGCCACGGTCCCCGAGAGCAGTTCGCCAAGTGATGTCCAGCTTCCCAATACTCACTGCTGCTCTGGCATGGTCCAACTTTGGCGTTAGACGATAAAGGAACTGAATTGAGTCGTCCGTGTCCAGCATTTTGTTTGGCCATTTAGGACTAGTCGTTTGACAAAACTTCAAGGTGTGGACATCGTTACGATGAATCAAAGAATCCATCGAGTCAGTCAACTGAACACCTGCGGCAGAAGTTAATTTTAGATAGGGAATTGATCCTGTGAATCTTGAGACTGACAATTAAACGATGCCAATGGTTCCAACTCGACTTTCTCCAGGCAGATTGGGACGGAAGTGATATTTTGAACTTGTGCTTCGAGATATACTTCATCGCACTGGAACAAGAGAGGATGTTGAGAGGAACTGAGAAACGATTTTACATTTATATACCTCTGCATTGTACAATTTGGTTTTGACATCCAGCGGTTTCTTGACTTGGAATTTGAAATATCTCTCGAATGTCACTGGCTCTTGGGATATAGAGGGGACATTATACTGAAGCGTAACGATCAACCTAATCAATCGGAGGATATAAGCATCAATCAGTCAGTTGTGAATTGATAAATTAAAACTTTACATATGTTTCCCCATCTCTTTGATCTCGTGGTGCATTACAATATCAATGGTGGAGCCGACCTTCATGTCCTCCATCACTTTCTTATTCGCCAGTACAAACTTTTGACTCTGCGTCTGAAGCTCAACCTGCAAGTAATTGAAGACATTCATTTTAATTTGAAGAACCACATAAAATGTTAAACTGATAAATCAGATTGCTGTTGATCAGTTGGATACAATCACTCACTTTGCAAGTAGCATTTGTAACCAGTATAGAGCTTTCATTCTGAACAACTACGTAGCTAGAAAATAATTCTCCAAGGTACATGTTCCTATAAGTAAACAAAATGAGGTCAAAGGTGAGAAAATAAATCGCTTTACAACGTTCTGTCCAAGCTCACCCAAATCCCTGCGGGAGTCGGAGGAAGTTTCCCAATGATAAGGCATCAATCCCAGTTACTGAGGTCACATCTGCTTCTAACTCCTTTTGCCAAAGGTCACCTGAAAGGTCATGAGCGTCACAGGCAAGGGCTAAGGGTCCTACCAGCGTAGGCTTCAGAAGTCTCAATACTAAAAAATATAAACATTGAATGAATTGTGATGAATTCAATACACGAATTACTGGGTTACCTTTAATACTCAGGAGTGACTTGACGTCAATTTGTTTGTCCATATCTTAGGTTGACAAGAGGTCACCAGGTCAAGTGAACATCAACTTTCAGTCAATCAGCTGACCTCGTAAGCGTAGGGTAAGGGAAGTGGTTTATTCTAACCGTGTTTCCAGTGACAGCTGACCGAAGGGGGTGAATGACCTGAGTGGCGACAGGCTGTCTGGCTAAGTGACACGTGACACGTCACAACAACCACACGTGACCTGGACTAGACACTATTGGTGCAGGACTCGACCTTTGACCGCCCACCTGACTACGCAGACCTCTGTTTCCTTCTTATGAATCATCTCTTGAGATTGCGAAAGTTTCAAAAGAATTCTTCTGGAATTTTATTTACATTTTTGGATCAATTCATTCATTCCTTTTCATTTTGGTTAGTCAGTCATCCTCACATCCATGTCAGGGTCAGTCCATCCATGACCTCGGAATAGGTCACCTCAACTCTGGTCAAGGGCAACTACCAATCAACACAAGTAACTCCTTGGTTATTGATTGATTTCTCTGGCTTCCTCATCAACAGCTGTAAATAAGAAGGGAACATGTCTTCTAAACATAAAATACACAAGGTAAGGTCAATTAAAAGTAATTTAAGCTAATCAACATTCTGAGTTTACGTATATAAACTAATTAGATGGAGGTGGAGGAACCCGGCCTTGTTTCCCATGACCCGGAAAATGGAATAGGGTCTCCAGACAGGTCACCTCAACAGGTAAAACTCTAATCTTATACTGTCAGGTTGACCTTGAGTGCTTTCCTTTATGACTACTGTGTGACCTTGTTCTAGGGAGAGGGTGGCGAACCGTCCAATACTCCTGGGTCACCGATTTCAGAACATGGAGCTGACGTTGTTGGGAAATGTAGTTCACCGACCTATATCACAATCAACGGTAAGCTAAAAGGTTTACTGGGTTTAACACTTGGTTAAATTGGTTGTGCATTCCCTCACGCTGCTAAATCAGAGGCTGTGATTGACGCTAGTCGATCCTATGCCTCGTTGACAACTGTAAATTCCGGGAGTGGTAAGTTATGTCAGGTTGAAAGTGAGCTTGGGTTGTGATCTTTCGTTTGTTTTGGGAACGATTAGTTTGTAATTCTAATTGATTCACCCTGATGTACATGAAATGTACTTTGTTTTTTCCAGTTGATGATCCAGAGACTGAGGAGTCCATCGCTGGAACTACAACGTACGTGACGTATGTCGACGGGTCTTCGGACCAAACTTTGTTTACTACAACAGCCCCCGCAACTGTAAATGGAGAAAACATGTAACGATTGAAGCCAATTAACTCTCTGCTTTCCCAGTCTTAGTCTTGTGTCTTCAATTTTTCAATTTATTTCGTCACGTCTTGTGAAGCAAAAGTTAATTTGTAATTCTTGTCTGAACCGAGAGTTGTAGTGCTGCCGCTGTAATAATTTAGCGAAGCCAATCAATCAGTGCATTCATTGGTTCGTGTTGTGAGCTGCATATTTTCTTCATTCAATTCATGGCTTTTTATTGGGAATTTATTGGAATTAGAAGGTCTAATTCTTTTTTTATTATTCCAGCCCTTATCCAGTTTACACGGTAGGAGAATCAGGGACAATTTTTGGAACTACTGGGTCTTCGCAATTCTACACTTCAACTCCGCATGCTGGAATCACTTACGCACAGGTAATCCTTCCGGTAGCTATTTCATTGTGTAACCCCGCTTGTACAACAACCAGAATCCAAGTACTTCCTGATAGAGATTTTAATGTAAACGAGAGTGTTATACTGATTGATACGTATATTGTGATTTTGAACATGGGAAGGAGGGCGGCGTCACTTACTTAGTCGCCTCAACCACAAATAACGACTCTAACGATTCCTCAAATAATGCTAACGTGGACAACGTAGCAGCTAATCATGCTACAAGAGTTTCCCCTGCAACAGTAAGTAATGTCAACTTAGCAGATTTACCTTGGCCTTAGCTGCGTTTTGATGACTTTCATTTTATCCCAATTGCTTGAGAATGAATACCCGTTTTTAATTTTTACTCCCTCATGTTTTTTAGATTTAAGATTTAATTGTTGCTTTTATGCCATTTTTTGCTCCATCGCTTGTAAAGGATGCTTCGTCCAGTAACAACGATTCTACTGCAAAGGACTCATCGGATTCTGGATTTGATGAAAGCGTAATCTGGTTGGATGAAGAGGACGACGAAGCAAAACACTTGAACGCTGCATGTGGGGATGAATGCTTCGATCAACTGGACTACGTAGAGGATATTGTGATCATGATCTCTATCAAGGCACTCCGCGACAACGTTGGGACGGCGCATGTTCCGTCAAATGAAGTTTTGGATTCCCTCAAATCCTCTCCTGTCACTGTAACTAGACCTCCTGTCCGCACCTTCTTACATTTTATTTTGCATGTATCCCTTTCAAAGATGATAATCTGCCTGGTCTCCGACTTCCATTTTGCTTTCCATATTTTAGCTCACTCTTGGTCTGACGGCGAACACTGGCTATTTGCGTCGTGTCTCAAATTTTATTTTGGTTTCTCCCAAGGTCCAATGGCTCATCGATAACTTCGAACGTGCGGATGGTGTCAGTCTCCCAAGATCAACGATGTACTATCACTACATTAAGCATTGCAAGGATCATCAACTGGACCCAGTGAATGCTGCTTCTTTTGGAAAGTTGATTCGCTCCGTGTTTTTGGGTCTTCGAACACGACGTTTAGGAACACGAGGGAATTCAAAGTACCACTACTACGGAATCCGCCTCAAGCCGGAATCCCCGCTGAATGCAGTGGATGAAAAGATGATCGATGAGCTCATGAGCGGGAGAGGGAGTAATGGTGCGTCTTTTGGATCTGGCAATGGTATTTATCATCCAAGTCCCCCGCGCGGTGTTGGAATATCTCCAGTCAACAGTCATTCGAATCCAAAGAAAGCGAAGACTTCAAAATGGGAGCATGCGGATTTGTTGAATGGGTTGTCGTCTTTGGAAGGAGCGTCTTTCCAGGTGAGTGATCGGCGGTGTCTTCATGATTGAGAGGATGAAGTTGACCTGGATTTTTTTTCTAGCACTATTTGGGGGATTCGGCGCATGTAATCAGTAGCCTCCCTGAAATGGATCTGGACATTACTCTCCCGGATGGGTTGACTTCAGAAGATCTAATCGTGTTTCACAGTTTGTATCGAGAACTCTGCACTGTGAGTTTTTCATCAATTTGTGTCATTTGTGTGTCAAGTTTTTGTTCAACTGAGTCTAAGCTTGACATGTTTTCTGATTTTATTTTTTTATCAATTTTAGCAATTATTGGACGACACCGTGACTTTCCAACTTTCGGATTTTCAGCGACGCTGGCGTGTTTTTTTCCGAGCTGAAGTTACACCTTCCCAAGTCTTGCAGCAGCAACAGTACGAAGCCCTCCTGCCCAAGTGAGTTCCCATCATCCTCTGCGTTTGGTTACACTAGCTCTAATAAGCATCGTTTTATCAACTTTTAGAAACAAGTTGCACGTTCTCTGTTCTCTTCGTCCTGTTCAGGATTATGTTCGTCGAACGGATTTTCAGTTGTATCAACATCTATCGATGGTTCTGCTTCCGGATGTCCTTCGTCACATTCCGGGTAAGAAAACTTCTGACTCAAGTGATTGATCTGTTTAAAAATGAGTTTTGCTCCCTTACTAGGCGTAATGACACAAACCATTCGGAACTTTGCAAAGGTTGTTGAGGGTTGCTTGGGATCAGCGATGGTTGGATTTCCGGGTAAGATCTCAGCCTTTAGAAGGCATAATCTTGTATAGTTTTATCACCAAATTATTATCATTTATTTGTACTATGACCCAGCTTAACTTACGCAGCATTTCATAAAGAAACTGCTGACTCTCTGGGTCTTCATCCTTCCTTAAACTTTGACTCGTGTGACGTTGTAGTTCTCTGGCATAAATAATCCCCTGCCGATTTCTCTTCAGTGGACCCCTGAGAGGTCCATCCTCGTGACCTCTTCACTGTTTTATGACCAGTAAAATTCTAATTGTTTTTATTTCATGTGTTCGTAGATGACATGATGGTAGTCAAACTCGCAGCTCTCAAGGCATTTGGGCAAACACTCCGTCGCTACACTTCTCTCAATCACGTAGCACAAGCAGCACGAGCGGTGTTGGAGAATGAGGCTCAAATTAATCAAATGCTGAACGTAATTTTGATTCGCTAGTTCTTAGACCATATAAAAATTCAGTGGTTATCACCTTTAATTTGCTTTTCAGGATCTGAATCGAGTCGATTTCCACAGCGTCGAAGAGCAGGTATTTGGAGATAGAGAAATGAACTGTTAATTTTTTGATTTTATTCAAGTTTTTATTTAATTTTTCTAGGCGGCGTGGGTGTGTGGTTGCAATGCGGACATTGTCCCAGATTTGGAAGCTGATTTCAAAGCAGCACTTGGTCAGCATCAGTCATTAGAAGAATGGGCCGCATGGCTCGAGTCAGTAGTCGACAGAGTTCTCCGTCCACATGAGAACACATCGAGATACACATCTGTAGCAAGATATTTCCTACTCAAATGGTCGTTTTACAGGTACGTCTAAACGCAGTCTTTCAAAACCAAATCTTCCATCATAGATTACCCATCTTTCGATTTTTAACAGTTCGTTGGTGATTCGAGATCTAACTCTTCGAAGCGCCGCCAGCTTCGGTTCATTTCATCTTCTCCGCCTTCTATACGACGAGTACATGTTTTACCTCGTGGAAAATCGTGTAGCTCGAGCAATCAATACCCTACCAATTGCAGTAATGGGGAAGGTAAAAGGCCAATTTAGCACTCATGTTTTGCCAAGTACTTGAAAGTATTTTGTTGTTTTCCAGACTCTAACGAACCCACTCCACTTGGATCCAGGAAGTACTGA
This sequence comes from Pseudachorutes palmiensis, assembly GCA_009869845.1. Taxonomy (NCBI): domain Eukaryota; kingdom Metazoa; phylum Arthropoda; class Collembola; order Poduromorpha; family Neanuridae; genus Pseudachorutes; species Pseudachorutes palmiensis. The sequence goes on along the minus strand of VNWY01000032.1, from coordinate 5,839 downwards.
TGAAGACTCTGAATCCTGTGAAAATCCATCCGCCCACAACAAGAAGGACCTTTCCTCTTCCTCCGCCTTGTCATCGTCCCCATCGTGAATCTAGTCTTTACAGAACAAGTTTATGCAGAGCACTTATTCCTACATTTTTGGAGTCATCAGCGGAATCTGTTAATTTTCTACATGAAAGTGTATTAGATTACTCTTAGTGGTATACAAACTAATAGGTAAGCGTGTCGTATTTTTATTTAAAGTGCACAAAATTTACACACTTTACATTAAACAGAGCTGGATTAGATCCATTGTGCCTCTTTCGCAATATTACGGTCCGAAGTGTAAAAACACGTCGATTGATTAATGGACTTGTGATAAGGGCTGCTGTCATTTAGATTCTATGGGTTAATCATGTCACGTAAAATTACATTGACATGATTAATAAGGTGATAAGCAACAGTACTTGAAATTAGGCCATTTTGGAACGGTGTGGTGAAACTGCCAATTCACTTCGTTGAGGCCACACGGTGGTAAAGTTTTCGACGCCATGATGAAGTTTCTGATCCTGGTCCTGATTTCTGCTGCTTTGGCGCAGGATGAAGACGACATCTTTGCAGATACAAAGTTTGGTCGAATCAAAGGATCAACCACTACAGCCGTCAATGGGAAAACGATTTACTCATTCAAGTCAATTCCATATGCCAAACGCTTAACCCCAGCGGACAGGTTCAACGTAAGCTACACGCAGCATCAACAACTCCTAAGATTGCATTAACGTTTCGAAATCTTTGTAGCCACCGAAGCCATTTACCGAAGCCGATCGCTGGGGCCCAGATAAGGTCCTGGATGGAACTAGGAATCCGCCGTCTTGTGCTCAGTACTTGACAAACTTGTCCCCGAACTCTGAAGATTGCCTCTACCTCAACATTTACTCACCAATTGTAACTTTCCTCAAGCAAACTGTACACAATTTGACCCATTTTTTAATTTCCAGAAACCAGGGACACCCGACATGAAACTGCCAGTCATGTTCTACGTCTTCGGTGAGCCTAAGCAGCGATTGATCTTCTCAACGCCTGCAGTGATTGACATTTCTTTTTGTTAGGTGGAGGCTTCCTATTGGGTGACAGCGTTGTCTACGGGCCAAACAGACTCTTGGCTCAGGGCGATGTCATTCTTGTGGTCATCCATTACAGACTTGGTGCCCTCGGTAAAATGTCGCCGTACATGAAATCAAAAGAGGGAGATGGATCCAATGCAACTTGTTTTTAGGATTTTTGTCCACGGGAGACCATGTGATTCCAGGGAACAATGGGCTGAAAGACATGAGAGAAGCACTGCGTTGGGTCAACAAGCATATCCACTACTTCAACGGCGATTCCAAGGATGTAACGCTCTTTGGTGAAAGCGCTGGGGCCAACGCTGTTTTCACTCTGCTCTTATCACCGTCGATGGCAAAAGAAAGTGAGGCGAATGTTTCATTGTTAGAAAAAAGGCTTTGATTGATTTGAAAATGATTATTTTCTCCAGACCTTTTCCATAAGTTGATTGCTCAAAGTGGAACTCCAATTGCTCCTTGGGCAAGGGATACCGATCCAAAAGCGTCGCTGGACAAGTACGCTAAATATAAAAACATCAACTGCCCTACTGAGGGTATAAGTAATGAGGATATAGTCAACTGCTTGAGAACGAAACCAGTGGAAGTGCTGACAGAGGCTTCCTTTACGATCTTGGTAAGACATTTAGTAACCATTTTGAATCCCGTCATGACTGTGTTTTAAAACGCTTGTGGCTCCGTTGCAGTTGACGGATGTGAGTAATTTGGATATCAACTTTGGTGCCTGTGCAGTCGTGGTGGAGCCAGATCACCCTGACGCCATTATAACCGAAGAGCCCTTGGAGCTTCTCAGGAGAGGAAACTTCCCAAGGATCCCGGTTATGCTCGGAGCCGTGCAGCATGAAGGTAGCATGATTCTAGGAGCAGCGTATGCCCTCAACTTGGGAAAGACTGAGCCTCTAGTACTAGATGACCCTGACTTTGTTCAATTCGAGCTTATCCCGACATTGTTAAGAGGGATTAGGGTGAACGATGACCTCAACGGTTCACCGACGGCACAAACAATTGCCGAGTACTACATCCCTGAAGAAGCACGGAAGGACAACTTTACCGAAATCACTGACAGCCTTGTCAACATATTGAGTGTCTATTTATTCAAAGCACCGATCCTCCGGACAGCCGACTACTTGGTCCTAAATGGCAATCCAGTTTACTTTTACAGCTTTGAACGGGAAGGCTACAATTCCATTTGGACCCTGGCTTTCGATTTACTCGTACCTCTAACGGGTAACGCTAAACCACCGGTTAAGCACGGTAAGCAAAAGGTTATGTCGAAATACTAATTTATCTTTCATCAAATTCTGAATAATTTGGTTAGGTATCGTGCATGCTGACGACTTGATGTATTTATGGACCCTTCCATTTATCCTTACTGGAAAGGATCGCCAGTTTTCTGACATGGTGTGCAAAATATGGACTGATTTTGCATCAGTGGGGTCAGTGCATCAGGGGAAAGAGAAAAACAATTTAGAAATGAATGCTGACGCCATTTTTGATTCTAGGGATCCAACCCCTTCCGATAATTGGCCAAAATGGACAGAGTACACAACGAAGGCGCCCAATTACTACGTGCTCGATGTTGACCCCCGACTTGTCACCAACTACATCAACAACTGGAGACAGGGATACCAAAGCTATTATTATTAAGACACGGGTTCTGGCAGCAATTTAGCTTAAAACGCCATTTGGAAAAATCTGTCAGTAAAGTTAATTTGAAAGACTCTAGTTCGATTAGTTTACCAGATCCACCTCATTTCAAAGCTGCAGTTATTCTGCTAATTGCTGTTTTATTTTTGGAGGTCATTAGCCTTTTATGACCTTTTCTGTCCAAATCAGTTTCTACTTTCAACCTTGATGCATATTTTAGCAGTATTTCTTCAACAATGTCGGGAGCTTGGTCAGCTTCAGCTTTGGCGTTCTTGACCTTGCTATTGGTTGTCTCAGTGAGCCCTCAAGTCCGCCGGAACACAGAACCCCTTAACATTGGATTCATTTTCTCATTGCCCTATGACATTTCCAATACGCTAAGAGCCCCATTAGGGGGGCCACTGTCGCTCATCCTCGGTGCTGGACTGGCGCTTATCATGTTCTTCGGGATGCTGGCAGCGCCCCTGTACTACATTTTCGGAATCCCACCGCGGCGCTATCACATTCGAGACGCTACGAAGAACAAGACGCTGGATTCGAACTTCTTTAGCCGTCGGTCATTGGACGAAGGACTTGAATTCACACTGCCAATTGTCGAAAGCGTAGAGAACGACACGGGGTTAGAATCTTATCCAAAATTCCTTGAAAGCGCATTCCTGCTCATTCCAGTTCAGGAAGCGGAATGCCAACTGCTTATGGTTTGTCATGCTCATGGGTTCCTGCATTGGCTGCCACCAGAAGCACTGAAAATCTACAAGTTTTTCAGGTATGCTGACAAAACTTGAACAGATCAACTGCTAATTTCGTTGATTTTTGCAGTCGAAAGTTAACAAGAGTGGCCGGCGTATACAAGGAGTCTGTCATCATTGGACTGGAGGATCAGGGTCAATGTTCAAAAGTTTTTGACAAGTGTTCCATGGACATTGTCACCATTGGAAAGATGACATTCAATTACATTGCTACGCAGATTCTTAATTAGTCACTTTAGCTTTCCCTTTTGTGTCAATTGGAATCTAGAACGGAACTGCGAGGTATTGGCGTCAGAGTCACAAGTGTGAAAATCAACCGGATCTAAATAAAACAATTAAAATGAAGTATACTTGAGCATCTGCTTTAGAACGGTGCTTAAAGGCAGTGGCACGGTGTCCCTTGCAAGTGAAATGGCTACATGCTCAGATCATAAAACAACAAATTAAATATGGATATTGGCTACGCTTGAGTTAAAATGCATAGGGTTTCTGGCACTGGGCCAGGACACAAAGGAATCAATAATTAGAAAGCACTGTTGGATAGGGTGAGAAAATGTGTCATGACTGCTGAAAACAAAAGAATCTTGGATTGTTCACAAGTTCAATCACGGGGCTGATTTGTCAATGTCAACACCTCGCTGAAAGGATCTTCAAGAGCATCGAGACTAAAGTTTCAACTAAGGACATGGTCCCCAGAATGGCCTTTGTTGTGGCACCCTAGGAATTATTGAATGGAATTGATGGAATTGAAATTGAATGGATTGGCAGTGGGTCAAATTCTTGTGCGTACGTGTCGCCGGCGACCGTTGACAAATCCGTTGCTGCTCCCTTGCAAGGTGTAGCTCTCTAATTTAGAACACAATGAAATTCCTTGTCAAGGATGAAGGATGAAAACAATTGTTTTTACAGCGTGTGACTCAGAATGTTGAATTAGTAATCAATAGGTGTTTGGGTTCATTCTAGGTCAGCCATTTTCCGAAGATGTTTCTATTTTGGTCTCCTCAAGACGGAAGTCCACCTGAACCCTCTCTTCAGTAATAATGATTCAACAATGTTTGCAAATTAAAAGCTACAGGTTATAAATACAAGTGACAACTTCCAGTCCTGGTCTCAGTCGGTTCTTACCTTTTTAGATCACAATCACAATGTTAACCCGGGTCGTTGTTCTCTTGGCTTTGTTGTCATTGGCCAAAGCCTCTACAACCAATGGTGAAAGTTCTCTTACCCTCCTCAAGAGTGAAAGCAACGCCAACAAAAAAGTGGATTTTGATACTCAAGGGATGGATCAAAAGCCCAAGTTATTCGGAAACCTATTGCCAAACTTGAACCCAGGAACAGGTACTGGAACCGGAAGTGGAGGGACTGCCGGTGTCCCAGCCACCGGATCCGGATTCTTTGATTCGATTTTTAATTCCCCTGGAGCCTCTGGGACTTTCGGGACTTCCGCAGTACTGGTGAGTGAGCCCAAGTTCGCCGTCAAATCGCTGAAAAGGAGAGCAGCGGCGGTAAGTGTGGTCGCATTGGTCCAACTTCCTTTCCTCTCCTCCAGATCTTTAGATCAAAATGTCGACCACACTTCCTCTTTGTGTAGGCTCTTGTACTTCCGGTCAGAGAGGTAAATACTGGAATTTATTCTTTCCAGATCAAAGGTGGTTTCCTCGCTTTCCTCACAGCGGTGAAGAGCATCGTTGTTCCAGCAGTGTTGACATTGCTCCTCATCGCTTTCCTCATAGCTGGGGCAGCATTCTTTACTTGCAGTTTGGTTGACTGTCAAGGGAGCCTTGGGAATCTGACGCGTGGAGCTTCCCCCTTGAGTCCAGCAGTAGGTGGAAGTTCACTGGAAAGGTAAATCTACTTCAATCTGAGGTTTACACCCTTTACAAATCGGATTTGAATTGGTTTTTAGGAATACGATTGATTACTACGAGCGCTTTCGACCAATTTACCAAGCCATTGAAGAAGGTCACCAGAAATACGGGAGACCAACAACATTACTGCAAACCACTCCGGTTCATTCCGGAACAATTGGACAATAATAACTGTGCAGCTCTATTTATTTTTTTTTACCGCTGATGCTTGTATAATAAAACTTCCAGTATTTATTTTTTAATTTTAACAGAAGCCTTAAAACTGGTTTCCAGTTATTTGGTACCCAAAACTGGTTTCCAGTTATTTGGTACCCGAGTGGAAATAGCGTCACTTTTCATATGAGGACGAAATTTTCCTACCAAACTGTATCCAATAATTGGTTGTTTTATAGTATCAAATTAAGGTCAAGTTGTCACTTGTTCTTCAACCGTAATTACAAAGGTCACAGTTCATAAAGCAAGGGAAATATCACCTT